>CM077645.1:158710002-158722502 GCA_039707465.1 Rhabdophis nuchalis
CACAGACTGAGTAACCTTTTGTTTGGTAAGCATCTTTTCTTATTTGGGTCAATTCTAATGATCTTTTCTATTTAATTGTTAATGTGATTCATTTTAGATCTCAGCTAAAAGTTCCCACCTGAGAACTTTTGGTATGAATTTCTTTTGTGGGAATTGCAGTTCTGACCTTCCCATTGGCCAAATGCTCTCTAAACATTCCCCACAAAGACACAATCTTATTCTGAAATCAGGTGGGAAATGATGGGTGGAAGATGACCAGTTTCGTTTTATTTTTTTTGAAAAAGGTCATTACTGTTGCCAAAATTGTCTAGTCAATTCTTCTCAAACAGGAACTGCACTTTTCTTCCACATGTGCCTCTCCCTACACAAAAAAATCGTGTTTTCAACGGAAGTGCAAATTTTACCAAAATCTTCATATTTATTTATTTTTTATTTATTTTATTAAATTTATACCCCGCCCTTCTCCTACAAAAGGACCCAGGGCGGCGCACAGGAAAATTAAAAATCAATACATACATAAATACACCATTATTAAAATCCTATTAAACTTAAGTTACCCCGTGCTAAAAACATTTTAAAATCCTCTGATTAAAATTTATAGCTAATAAAAAGTCCATATCGGGTGGTTATGCTAGGCCAGCTTGTTGGAATAGATGCGTTTTAAGACACCGGTGGAAAAGGCGGAGGTCCGTGGTAGTGCGGAGTTCAGGGGGCAGGTCGTTCCAGAGGGTTGGGCCCGCCACAGAGAAGGCCCTTCCTCTGGGTGTCGCCAACTGGCATTGCCTGGTCGACGGCACCCGGAGAAGGCCCTCTCTATGGGAGCGGATCAGTCAGAGAGATGTATGGGGCAGGAGACGGTCTCGTATAACTATCTCCAATCCTCCCTTTTTAAAGAAAATGGCAAGGGAAGCAACATGGTAGTTACTTTGATGAAATGGATAATCAGGGTTTCTTTCAGACATGTTCAGGCATGGATATGGGCTAGAAACAACACTGGTTACTATAGTTGGGAGCTGGATAGTAATCCTGAAATCTTTCTATCCTTTTTAAAAATCTCTCAGCAGTTTTTGAAACCACCAGACATGGTCTCCTTCTGGATCACCTACATCAGGGATATCAAACTTGTGGCTCGTAGGCCAGATGCATCATGTACTGGCCACGCCACTGCCTAGTTTAGTGAAGGGGGGGAATCATGATATGTCTTGTGACGATGCTATGATGATGTGGATTTGACATCCATGTTAGCACATTATAGTTTAGTGCAGTGATGGCGAAGCTATGGCACGGGTGCCACAGGTGGCATGTGGAACCATTTCTTAGCGCACATGAGGCGTTGCCCTGTCAGCACTAGCGCACATGTGTGCTTTGGCCAGCTGATTTAGGCTTCCTTTTGAGGCCATTTTTCGCCCTCTGGAGGCTTCAGGAAGCTCCTGAAGCCTCTGGAGATGGGGAGGGGAGGCTGTTTTCACCCTCCCCAGGCTCCTAGAAAGCCTCTGGAGCCTGGGGAGGGTGAAAAAAGTGTGTCATAAACAGGGGGTCGTGCAGATAGCATTTTGGGTGTGGCACACCCACGCATGACCCCTTTTCGCTCCCCCCGCTTTTGGCCCGCACGCCAAAAAAGGTTAGCCATCACTGGTTTAGTGTATTGTCTGTCTTCCCACTGCTTTTCAATATTTACATGAAGCCGTGGGTTGTGGAGGACCTGATTTTAGAAACCAGGACGGAATAAATGAAGTGTTAAAATGAAACTTTAAGCAAACTTTATTCAATTCTGTTATGCTGACTGTAATAAAGATTTGATTTGATAGTCAATACTGAGAAAGGGGGAAGACACTGAAAGTAATACCACCTTGATTTTGTTTCATATAAAATGAGGCAGAGAGAATCTGGACAAACTATCAAGGCTGTTATCAACTCTTTGAGGTAAAGTCAAGGAACAGGCATTGCCGGGATTCCAGCAATGGTCTTTATTATAATGGAATAGAAAAACATAATCTTGAAAACCTGTCCAACATAATATAATTTGTAGTATGTTTCTGGGAGAGTGGACACCAGGGAAGGATTAATGGATACATTTTAGTGATTATATGTGGTTGCTTTATTGATCTACAGTATATTGTCTGGTGAAGGCAACCAAGCACTCATGAAGGATCCCAAAAGTGGTTTTATTGCTAGTCAAATATGTTGCAAGAACTTTGCCAGACTGACTGCATTTGCTTGCAAACAGCAAGATACGGATTCAAGGATTCGTAGGGGGATGTCCACCCTGTTCTACTTGCTGCTCTCCAATGACTCTAAACTCAGAGCATCTCCCCCGCCCCCGATTTCCCTACAGTCCAGCTGGAGATTCCAACAAATATGGAGATGTTGTAAACTTTCAGTTATCCTTGTAGAATTGGCAGTAGAGAAATGCCATAATTAGAAGTAAAATATAAATAATAGCAATTTAAATGAAAACGGAAATATGGGTTGCTGTGGTGAAAATGTGTAAGAATGAGACTAACTCTGAAAAGGCTTATCCTTTCCTACCGATAAGTCAGTATTTATAATTTATTTATTTAGTTAGTTATTTAGTTATATATTTATATATTTATTACATTTATTCGCTGCCAATCTTGCCACAGGGTAACTCTGCACAGCTTACAATATTAAAAAGATTAAACTATAGAAATAAAATATTATGGAAATAAAAAAATACAAAATACAATACATAGACCTAGCTAAAAGATGGGAAAGGAGAGAGTAGGATGAGCAAAGGGGGAGGTGGGATCAGTTATTAACCTACCAACCATCCCCCAATGTGAAGACCCTCCTTCGGAGCCCCAAGCCAACTGACAGAGCCAGGCCTTTAAGCTCTTGCAGAAGGTCAAGAGCTTTGGAGGTTGGAGATGACCTCAGTCCAGGGGGAAGATGTAAAAGGTTGGAGCAAGGATGTCTCCCTTGGGTGACTCCTCTGACTCTTCCTTGGAGGCCTGCTCCAGGGAGGATGAGTTCATTCCTGGGACTTCAGGGAATGCGGTTAATTACTAACCCTGAACTGTCGGCAGAAAGAGAATTACAAGCTTCAACTGGGAACAGTTTGCAGGTCAGTGAAAAGGAGGGAGAAGAGCTGCCTTCCATGGTAGATCTCAGAGGACGCAGGGCAGAGAAATGGTGGTCTGCCAGATTACTCGGGAGAAGGCCCCACTCCTCTTAATGGGATGCACCAGGAAACTATTTAGCATGGCAGGCAGAGGGAGGCATTGCTGGGAACAACATGTGTGATTCATGGCTGTGTTTGTTCATGCTTCCTGCTGGACTTTTGAACTTCTCCTGACAAACAAGCTCTCATGGAGATATGTTCACTTTTGCCTGGTGACTTTAATTTGGTTTAATGGACTTACTTGCTGGAGCAGCTTTGCAATTGTTTTATGGACTATTGGCCATTACTGGTGGACTAATCTTGGTTTGCTTGTTGATGGCTTTATTTGGGACAGTTCTGAGGTTGAATAATGAGAACTATTGGGGAACACCAATAAAACAATCTATTAATCATATTGATATGTGTGTGTGAGAGAGTGAGTGGGGAGCACAATACCCTGGCCGATGGGGCCCACAGCATGCCTCCTCTGCCAGCATGGATAAAACCGGCCAATCCCAGTGGGATGAAATTGACCCTTGAGTAGGCTGGATCCATGTGATGAAGGGCTTTAAAAGTGATTACCAACACCTTGAATTGCACCCGGAAGCAAACCAACAGCCAGTGCAGCTTGAACGGCAGTGGCGCTATATGGGTTACCTTTGCAGCCCCAAGAACTACCTGCAGTCTACTATTATAACAGAGGCTAATACTTATGAACTTTCCAAATATTTTATGTGTATCTCACAGCTCTCACCACACTTCCTGCCAAATATGTACTTCCTGTAAAACAGTTTGGAATATTCTGCCAAATGTTGGGAACAACCCAGCTGCATAATATGAGGCAAAGATTAAATCTACACTGTCCCTGTGGGTCAAAGGTCCCATTTTTGGCCCTGTGTATGTTAGCCCTGCTCACTTTCCTATCCTAACCTCTTCTACCTCTGGCTGACTAGTCTTGAGCATAGATATGAACACTGAATACAGTTGCTGTTCCCTGAATAAAATAAACAAAGCATCCACTTTCTTACATAAAGCCAGTGGAGGAAAATCTTATTCATGCTTCAAAAAATGTTCTTTCGATCCCAAAATGTGTTGCTTCACCTGAAATTTATGGAGGCTAAGGGCAGTGTATGGCCAGACTTGTTTTGAGATAACTCCCAGGCCTCTGAGCTGTAAAATTTATACTGTCTTCTGCAGTATGCTTAGGCTATAATTTCTTTAATCCAATGGTAATATGTCATGAAGTCAAGAGCAAGCTCCTACTACTATCTGCAATCAAAATACATTATACGAGACTGTTCTATTTTGTAGTTTTACATCTTATTTCACTGAGCCTTGTTTTCAGGAAAACAACACTCATTATGGCTCTTAATAATAATAATAATTTAATTTATAGACTGCTCCTCTCCCCATAGGGACTCGGAGCGGTGCACAGGGAAACTAAAACCACAATACAATATACACATACAGTTAAGAAAAAATTAAATATGAGCCTGTGCTAAAATCCCCTTAATCTACTAAAATACCCAATTAAAAAACAGCTAAACCCTGTAGAGAGAGGCTAACCAAGGCCGGCCAAACGGAAAAGATGAGTCTTCAATTTCAGACGGAAGGAGCGGAAGTCCGTGGTTGTTCTAATGTCGGGGGGAAGGTCGTTCCAGAGGGCTGGGCCCGCCACAGAGAGAGCCCTTCCCCTGGGCATCGCCCGCTGACAGAGTCTAGTGGACGGCACCCGGAGAAGTCCCTCTCTGTGGGAGCGAATCGGCCGTGAGGATGTATGCGGCAGGATCCGATCTCGCAGATAGCTAGGTCCCGAGCCATGGAGCGCTTTAAAAATGATGACTAATACCTTGAAGCGCACCCGGAAGACGACAGGCAGCCAGTGCAGCTCGCGCAGAAGTGGAGTTATGTGGGCAAATCTGGAGGTACCCAAGATTGCCCGCGCGGCTGCATTCTGAACCATCTGAAGTCTCCGGGTGCACCTCAAGGGGAGCCCCATGTAGAGAGAGTTACAATAGTCCAGTCGCGATGTCACGAGAGCATGAGTGACTGTGCGAAGGGCGTCCCGATCCAATAGGGGGCGCAACTGGCGAACCAGGCGAACCTGGTAAAACGCCCTCCTGGCCACGGCTGTCACTTGATCTTCCATGGACAGCCGGGCATCCAGGAGGACACCCAAGTTGCGCGCCCCATCCACAGGGGCAAGATGTTCGCCCCCTATGGCCAGCGATGGAGTCAGCTGGTTGAATCGGGCAGCCGGAAACCACAGCCACTCGGTCTTGGTCGGGTTGAGCCTGAGTCCGTTACTTCCCATCCAGATTTGCACGGCTTCCAGGCACTGGCACATCACTGCTACGGCATCGTTGGGGTGGTTTGGGGTAGAAATGTACAGCTGTGTATCATCAGCGTACAGATGGTACTCTACCCCAAAACCACGGATGATCTCACCCAGCGGCTTCATATATGTGTTAAACAGGAGAGGCGAGAGGACCGACCCCTGAGGCACCCCACATGTGAGGGGTCTCGAGGTCGACCTCTGCTCTCCTGTCAACACAAATTGCGATCGGCCAGAGAGGTAGGAGGAGAACCACCATAAGACGGTGCCTCCCACCCCCAACCCCCCCAGCCGATGCAATAGGATACCATGGTCGATGGTATCAAAAGCCGCCGAGAGGTCTAATAGGACCAGGATGGAGGAACAACCCCCATCTCTGGCCCTCCAGAGATCATCGACCAACGCGACCAATGCCGTCTCAGTGCTATGCCCGGGCCGAAAGCCGGACTGGCGCGGGTCTAGATAATCAACTTCCTCCAGGTGACGGGGAAACTGTTGTGCCACCACACTCTCAACAACCTTCGCCAAAAAGGGAAGGTTGGAGACTGGACGATAGTTGTTTAATAAAGCTGGGTCCAAAGAGGGCAACAATGGATCCAAAAGCAAGGGTACCTTAGCAATGCTGTACATTTTCATGTTAAAAACAGGGAAAGGTGTGTGATGTTTCAGAATATAATCAATAGAGAACCACCCAAATGTAACTTTCAAGTAGGCTTTGAAATAATTTTGATTATAAAAGATTGGGGGGTGGGAGGTTAAAGATCTTGGATCACATGTGATAAACACATTCCAAGTGAATCTAAATTCAGGTCTTCTGAGCATGAACTGCAACCCAGATGTTCTCCAATGAAAGACAATCCCTGGACTCTTGCTTGGAATATTAGTTGAATGATTAACCTCCGTGAAGATTTTTGCCTTACATTCCACACCCATTCATAAATTGCCAGCACATTTCTTGATATATGAATGTAGAATTAGAATTGCTAGTTAAAATTAAATTGTGTTGAAGGTTTGCCCGAAATTAAAATAGTAAGAACTCTATTCTGTTGCCAACATTACATGAAAAGCAAAATATCATCAGAGTGGAACAAGGAAGGTTTATCTGTGGGTGCCAAGTGTCTAGCTACAAGCACATGTGCTTGGCACCTGGGGCTATCAACCTGAGTGCCAGCATATTTACCAAACACAGTGTGACTGAAAAATATTCAACTCTGAATAAATGGGGGTAGGGGTGAGGGTGAGAGAAAGCTATATATAATCACAGACACTCGCCCAAGAATGGTTAGCTTTATGCATGATATAGATTACCAGTTGCTGATAATACTGATAAAAATGTGTTTTTCATTATGCTGTTGACTATATCAGGTTTGCTCCCATTTCAGAGATCGGCAGAACAGAGGGACCAGCTGTAAATCCATACAGTTTAGAAAGTTGACAAAGGAACACACATCAAGCTAAGTAATGAAACAATGCAACTATCTAAAATGTACGTAGCACTTGTCATGTAGCTACTTAATTGGCTATTTGAGCACTTATGAAAATAGTGTGTCTCGTTGGTTCTTCCTTTGTAATTGCAGTTCTTTATTTTTGGAAGTAATATAGGAAAGTTCAGCCTTACCAGAAAACACAAACAGGAATTGATTTGAGAAAGTTGTATGTAGCAAATACACTCATGTAGTGGGATATTTTTTATGTCTGTCTTGGATTAACATTATCCTATATTCTCAATGCAATGGGAACTTGGGGGAGGGGAAACAAAAATATTGGTCCTATTGGTTCATCCCACTTTTAATTCCTTTTAGTCTGAAACTGGCAGGAAAGACCATAATCTTTACATGTAATGTAAAATTCTTTGCATTACACGGTGTATCTCTTATTTATCAATATAACAATGGCCTGCTGATTTAGGCCTTCTTTTGAGGCCATTTTTCACCCTCTGGAGGCTTCAGGGAAGCTCCTGAAGCCTCTGGAGGTGGGGGGGAGGCTGTTTTCACCCTCCCCAGGATCCTAGAAAGCCTCTGGACCCTGGGGAGGGAGAAAAAAGTGTGCCAAAAGCAGGTGGTCACGCACATAGCATTATCGATGTGGCACGCCCAGGCACGACCCCCTCTACTCTCCCCCCACTTTTGGCACGCAAATCAAAAAAGGTTAGCCATCACTGGACTATATCATACAATGTTGGACATCAAGTATGTATCTGATTTTTTGTAGTGTCTTTATATCATTGTTTCAACTAATTAGATGATATTCAAGGGAATTAATCAAAGTTTGGTGCTGATAATACTTTTTTGTTTAACTTAAAGGTATTATTACCTTTTAAAATGTATATTTTTGTAGGTATAGCCTTTAGAATTTAAGCAATATGTTATAGTAATGTGAAAAAAAATACTTTTTTATTTGAAATTTCATACAGTAAAGATATGAAGAAAGATAGAAGAGGAAATCTAGTGCAAGAAACTTAAAACTCCAGAAACGTGTAATAACTTCTTAAAAAACCAAAATCTTCTACGGACGTGGTTATAGAGACTGAGTGCATAATGAGTAAGATAGGAGGAAAACTGTGAATGACAAGGAGAAATTGGAAAACCAAGTAAGGAATAGGCAGGTAAATTTCTCAAAGAGGAAATAGAAAGTGGGAGTAGGCTAGAGACAATTTTATTTATTTTTGGTTTTTTTTCCAAAACAAGTGATGATTATTTGGAATATTTACTATGCATATTCCTCCCATCTGGACTTTGGGAAAAAGATACTTACAAAAATTTGCAAAAACTGTGTAATCTTGTTTGAAGTAGCAATGGATCAAAACTGATCAGGAGATGAATTCATCAAAGTAAAGCACTTTAAAGAATTAGCAAAGTTATCTTTGGAAGAAAGAGTGGCATCGTTTTCAAGCATTTAAGGCAGAACTTTGAACTGGCTGAAGAATAGCAGCCAAAAAAGAATGAATGACCTTCCTTCCTTCCTTCCTTCCTTTCATATCTCATCCTACTTTGACGATCTCAGATGCTTTACATACATGAGTACTCCACTCTAGTTTTGTATCATGAGAACTTTATGAATTATGTGCTTTAGCTTGGGATGCCGCAGTCAAAATTTTAGTAGTATCCTATCCTTTACTCCAAGAAACTAATACTGTCCAGGTAGAGTTGAAAGTACCTTCATTCATTAAGAAAGCGGTTAACATGCCAGAACTACAGAACTCCATTGTTCTAGAATGAAGTTTTGTTCTGCCCAAAGGTAACATCCTATTCTAGTTTCAAATAGGGTAGATAGAACATGAATAAATGTGTTGGCTAGCTAATTAGTTAATCTCATAGAAAACAGAATCCTTTATAAACTTATTGGAGAAATAAATGGGACATGCTAATAAAGAACTAAAGGTCTCCCTTGTTGAGCTAGACTCCTGGGGACTTCATGGATGTAGTCATATTTTTATTATTGTTCAGTTGCTAAGTGGCGTCTGACTCTTTGTGACCTCACAGACCACAGCATGACAGAACCCCCTGCCTTCCACTATCTCCCAGAGTTTGCCCAAATGCATGATCACTGTATCAATGACACTATCAAACCATCTCATTCTCTGCCATCCCCTTCTCCTTTTGCCTTCAATCTTTCTCAACATCAAAGTCTTTTCACATGTGTCCACTCTTCCAGTGGTGAAATTCAAAAAATTTCCCTACTGGTTTTGTTGGTGTGGCTTGCTGAGTGTGGTTTGGTGGGCATATATGACCAGGTGGGCATTGCTTGATGGTCATGTGATTGGGTGGATGTGGCTGCACAACTGACTCACACACAATGTAAAAACAGCTGGACTTTACACAAAATGTCCCCTGCAACCAGCAGGAACCTCACAGAGTCACAGAGAGCTCAAAAAACAAACGATCACACTTTACCCCAAAACAACACAAAAGCAACACAAAAGCTACACAACTGACTCACACACAATGCAAAAGCAGCTGGACTTCACACAAAATGGCCCCTGCAACAAGCAGGAATCTCACAGATGATCAGGCACAGCTGATTGTCGAACAGCTGATGGTTAGTAAAAAAATGCTTTAAAAAAGTTTAAAAAAAGTTCTGACATGCGCAACACAGCTGATTGTCCCACAGCTGATCATCAGACTTTTTTTTTTAACCTTTTAAAGCATTTTTTTTACTAATGGTTTGGGTGAATGGTAGCATTTTTTATTATCAGTTTGGACAAACCAGCCCAAAAGGGCAGCATTTCACCCCTGCCCTTTTCTCATTTGATGGCTAAATACTTGAACTTCAGTTTCAATATTTGCTATATCTGTGGACTTGGAAACAATAGGGAAGCAGTTCTTCCATATTCCTAGAAATAGTATGGAAATGGCATCCTATTGTCTTTTTCTAAGATGTTGGTTTAACAACCCGGGCTAGCCTACAGTATGTCTTTGGGATTCCCAGTTCATCTTTCATCTAATTCAGGGCTTTCAAACTTGCAGCATCATGTTGTCATCACATGATGTATCGTGACTTCCCCGACTTCACTAAACTGGGTGTGGGTATGGCCAGCACATGATGCATCCAGCCTGCGGGTCATGAGTTTGACACTGGTGCTCTAACTGCTAACTAGGCCCTGCCTGCTTTGCTTCAAGCCAGAGAGATGCTGCCACCTGTTGAGCTTAATGTTCTAATAGACACCAAGAATAGAAATTCAAACAAACCAGGTTGATCATTTCATTAGGGAACTAACTGTCTATTTTCCCTGCCCTATTACTCTTTTGGGAGTGGAATGTCTTCCCTCCCAACCAGCTTATCCAAAAGAATGGAGGCCTACAGCTTTTGAATTACCTTGAGATGAAGAACCTTCTCAGCCAGGGAATTTGCTAGTGTATCCTAAAATGTGTGGGGTGGAGGGTGTGGAGAAAAAAAGAGAGGGAAACAAATGTGCCTTACAGCTGTTCTGCAGTCAACATCTGTTCCTTCTCCATATCAATTCCATCATCTTTTGTATTTTAAATATTTGAACTTTTCCTAAATTAAGACAAACAAGCAGCTTTCCGCTTCAATTATTCTAAACATACAATTCTCATTTAAAAACAGAGGGAGAAATAATATTGCTTGTGCATGTCTACCTAGGGACAGGGAGAGTTGGTAGGAGGGAAGGGGGGGGGGGGAAGGGAAGGAGGGGCCCGACCTGTCCGTAGGCATTCTTGCAATCACATTTGCTTGGCTTAAGCATGACAGTGAAGTACATTAGTGCTAATTATAAACATGAAATCCTGTTTCGTCCTCTTTCAGATGAGATGGATGTAGAATAAGTACCAGGGTATATAAATGATAGATAAATCAATTCGAAGTTTGGGACGATAGCTGAAATCATTAGGGGTTCCCTTTTCATAGCTATCTCTGAAAGAGAAAATGGCCACATCCTTGACTTACAACAGTTCACTTAGTGGTTTTTCTAACATACAACGGCACTGAAAAAAGTGACTTATGACCATTGGTCACACTTACAACTGGTACAGCATTCCCATGCTCACATGATCAAAATTCAGACACTTGGCAACTGGTTTATATTTATGATGGTTGCAGAGGCCTGGGGTCAAGTGATCACCTTTTACGAACTTCCGACAAGCAAAGTCAATGGGGAAGCCAGATTCATTTAACAACTGCAGTGATTCACTTAACAACTATAGCAAGAAAGATAATAAAATGGGACAAAATTAACTTAACAATTGGTTCACTTAGCAACAAAAATTTTGGGCTCCATTGTTGATCCAAAAGGTCGTACGTCCAGGGCTACCAGTATTGTTGCTATTGC
The DNA here is from genome assembly GCA_039707465.1 of Rhabdophis nuchalis. Classification (NCBI taxonomy): domain Eukaryota; kingdom Metazoa; phylum Chordata; class Lepidosauria; order Squamata; family Natricidae; genus Rhabdophis; species Rhabdophis nuchalis. Next base: position 158,721,247 of record CM077645.1, read on the forward strand.
TGCTGTTATTGTTGCTCTTTCTAAAAGTATTGTATTAGGTAGATGTGCAATTTTTAATTTGGGAATCAAACTATCAGGGAAGTAGACATTGTTCAAATGGCAGAAGATATCTCCCTTCTATAAGGAGTGAGATATCTTCTTTAAGCTAGTTTCCAACTCTTCAAATGCCATTTTTAAGGCAAAATGTTTTGATCAGCAATTGGTACTTAGAACATTCCAATTTAGAAATGAAGAATGTTAAATGTGAATAAGAAAGGGGGAAAATCTTTGCACTTGCTTATAATTGGAATGTAAATGAAAGGTGCTCACTGATTGGGAGGCAATGGGGTATTGTATTTCTAGGTTACGGATTGATACTGGAGCTTCAAGAAGTCTTTAGTTGCTGCAGAAATTGAGGATAAAATTATTTTCAGAAGATTTTAAATCAGGGTGTAAATCTGTTTTGTGTATGGCTCCTTGGCTGAATAAAATAAACTCCAAAATAAAACCATATCTCTACCGTGGTCTATTTGACCCCACCAACCAGTTGTGAAATAATCCTCAGAAGTAAAGAGAAAGGACAGAAAATCATGATTTTTTTGGTTTGATTTTGTGCCTCAGTCAGTCTTTTAAAAATGTATTTTTGCCCCCTACCAGTCTAATTTAGCTGCTTTGATTCTTTCTTTCTCTGGACATCTAGTTTTGTACCATTTTTAGTTAAGGCTTCAATGGATTTTTTTTTCCTGCAGAAAAATAAAGTTTGGAGATCAAGATGAAAAAATTACAGGGAAAAAATAATGTGCAGGCTTAAAATATTTATAAAGTATTTCAGATTTTATTAGCATGACTACAGTTTTGAGTGTTTCCTCTTATTGTTATACATACATGTATTTATACAATATTGTTAATCCCAAATGCTCAGAATGAAGGCTCATGAACAACCCAAAAATTCTTTTTGAGATTTTCTGGTTTTCAAACTTTCATGCAAGTACAGAGGTATCAAACTTGATTTCATTGAGGGCTACATCAGGGTTGTGTTTGATCTCAGGGGGCTGGGGCAGACATGGCCAGGGTGGGTGTGGCCAGCTTGATGTCACTTGGGTCAGGGGCACCTGTGATGACCTGAGCCCTCTCCCAGTGAAAACAGGCTCCCGATCACCATTTTTGGCTGCAAACATCTCCTGTAACCTTCTGCCAGGAAAAATGGACATGGCCCTCTTGAGCTCCATTTTCACTGGTAGAGGCACCGCGGGCCAGTTCTTCACTATTTCCAGGGC
>CM077645.1:158727502-158815002 GCA_039707465.1 Rhabdophis nuchalis
ATTAGTCTAAAAGTGTATACATGTGTACATCTGTGTATGGAGGTTCTCAATCATTCAGGTCATAGTTGTCCCAAAGATGCTTTATCCAAAAGGTAACTGGACTTTCTTGGGTTTTTTCCCCTTAAAAATATTTCACTTCTTTTCTAAGAAATGTCTTCAGTTATAACTGACTGGTGAAGAATGGAAGGAACACGAAAAGCACATTTGGGACATGTGTACATCCTACCTCCCCCCCCCCCCCAAATTCTTGTTGTTGAATACTATTGGTAGTCATGAAATACAAATTACTGCTCCTTTTAAAATAATATAACAAGGACTTTCAATTTTTGTTTGTTTCTGATGTAGAAAGTCAGGACCATGAATCACTGGCAATTAATTACCAGCCAACGATAAACCAGGAGTTCAAATAACATTTACATTCTAAGTTTAGCAATGTATCATTTGCTTCTGAAATGTCATGCATTGTGAGTATTATATAGTTAGCTATTTGTGGACTTTGAACAAACGTTTCAAGATTGACTTGATTAGTTCTTTTCTATTAGTTTACTTGCGATGGGGGATTTTTTTTCCAGGTTCCATATAATGGGCCAGATTGTGTCTATCATTTAAAATTCTGACCTGTTTATTATGCCCTGGGAGACATTTGATGACTGTCATGTAAATGCAATCATATTTGGGGGATTAGAAGAAAGGTTATTAATGCATATAATCCTATACATCCCTGTTTGGAATGAATCCCAGTAATTTCAATGGGTCTTACATACTTAAATTTGCACAGAATTGCTGCCTTAGAATATCCCACATGGTCTTATAGAATAATAAATAATACGGAGAGCTGTAGTCTTGCATTAGCTCATATGTACCTGCATATATTTAAACAAAGTAGGATAGTCACAGTTTCAATTTCTAGTTAAATAGACCTAACTATTGCAACTAAAATATACTGTGCATATTAAATTGCCCTTTGATTAAAATGGTTTTATGGTAAATTTGAAAGATGGTCATATTTCTGATATGTTAAGAATATGCTATGACAAGGTACAGTATTGAGCAAAATAAGGTATTTCTGGATATGAACACAAGTCCTAATTATACAAGTAGGAGGACAATCCCACATAAGCATTGATTGAGGTAGTTTTGCTAACTGGGGCAAAGCCATGCTAATTCTGGTATTTATCTGAGATGGGGATTGAGCCGGGAGCGGGGGGGGGGAGGGAGAATTAATTTCACATCAACAAAATGATTGACATGGAACTGCCTTGCCTGCAAGAACAACACATTTATTTAGGAGATCACTGAAAAGGATGCCTGCCATTTTGTGTGATCTTGGATCCCTTGAAATGAAGATACTTAAGTTCGGGTGGCTCCTCTCATTGTACAGATCTACATGAACACTGTATGTGTTCTAAACGCTCTTCTGAATGCAGATGCCACTGCATAAATATAGTTGTAGAGTTGGGGGTATTTAACTTGCAGCGATTTTCGGTATCGTAGCTACAATGGAGTGGCAAACTGCTGAAATCTGCCATTTTATTTTGTTAAAGTTTTGAAAGTTTTCACCATTTTCCTTCCTCCCTCCCTCCCTCCCTCCCTCCCTCCCTCCCTCCCTGCCTGCCTGCCTGCCTGCCTGCCTGCCTCCCTCTTTTCCTTTCCTTTCCTTTCCTTTCCTTTCCTGCTTTCTTGCTATTTTCCTGTTTCTTGGTTGTATTTGGAAATGGTGAGATACTACTCTTATAGTTTTAGAGTTTTCTGTTACTCATTGAGTCTTTATTCAGAAGTTACCCTGAACCCGAGCCTTCCTTTTGGATTCTTGATATCTCCAATATGAAGAATCTAATGGGGATACCTTTCTGACATCTTCTTTGGGGATTTAATTAATTAATTAATTGGTGGAGCCAGGTAAAGACACAAATCCCTGAAAAAAATTAGGTCACTGTAACAGAACTTTCATTCAATAGTCAACTTATGACTATTGCAAAATACAGAATACCATATTCCATCTATCTTTTTATGTACACCAATGTTTCAAAGTAAACCATAGAAGAAAAACCTGCTTTTCTCCACTACAAAACATATTTCTATTTTTTTTTAATATAAAGCTTTGAGAAGCATCTTATATTTATAACACCCCTATTGGCCCACTGCCTAGGAGATGGCTCTCTATATATCACTTTTCAGGTCTCAAAATTCTTCTTAAGAGCTGTAACCATTAGGGGAGAATGCTGTAACCTTCCTTAGTTAAGCTATTGGTGATCCATTGTTATGATATTATGATAATAATAATAATAATTATTTTTAATGTTTCTTCCTGTAGTACTTGTGTTTTGGTCTGTGACCGTAAATAAAAGTATATATATATAGATAACACCCCTATGATAAAAGAAGGATTGGTTTCTGAGTTGCTATCCATTTTGCCATTCATAAAATCCATCAAAAAGAAGAGTTTATAACCCAAAGGGTTCATATTTGTCCCATTGCAGATATTTCATATCCTATCAACCATATTGTCAGGCATATGTCACTGAGAATACCTATTTCAGTTAAAATGTGAAACTGTGTTACAGGCTTTTGTGGAAAACAAAGGAATCTACATTTCATGAGCACCCCAATTTTAGAAACAAGCAAATAAGAAATCCGTTTTCTCCCTCCAAAAATATACTTAATATTTGTTGAAAATTTTTAAAACATTGCAACTTTTGACTTTGATTACTTATTGTACCTAAAAATGAGTTCGTTTTATCCCATTTGAGTTAGACAACATACTGGCTTAATTTAAAGAATTTTCCCTGAATTGAGCAATTGAGATGTGAACTGTGACTAATGTTGGCTGCCACAGTCCTTAGATAGGATTATCTCCAATGTTCCTTTCTATTAACATTATTTTCTAATTTGCTATTTTTTTTTAAAAAAAAAGTGTTACTGATTAAACCAAAAAAGGGCCTTGGTTACCCCATTATCTATCCCCCCATTTTTATTTGAGTTGCTAAGGAAGATATTACATGTTTTTTTCCCAAAAAAGGAAAAACACAGCACATTTTTCAATGTTGTTGCACCTGGCTACTTGCAAGACCGCATCCTGCTACCAAATACCTCCCACCGACCAGTTCGCTCCCACAGAGAGGGCCTCCTCAGAGTACCGTCGGCCAAACAATGTCGGCTGGCGACCCCCAGGGGGAGAGCCTTCTCTGTGGCAGCTCCTGCCCTCTGGAACGACCTACCCCCGACCTACATATGATCACTGACCTACGCCTCTTCCGCCGGGCCTTGAAAACGCATTTATTCCGTGCGGCCGGGCTGGTGTAGTTTTTTTTTTATATTGAAAAAGTTTTATTGGTTTTACATTTTCCTATAGGGTAGGGTAAGGGATACAAAGAAATTTTGAAAGCATTCACGTCAGAGTCGTCGGCCCTTCCGAGACCTCAAAATACACAATAAAAAGATAACAAAAACAAACATTTTTCATAACACTACAAGGTAAAAGCAAGTACATATACCTAAATTCTCAGTTCCATGCTGTCAGACATTTACAAAAAATCCAGATACAAATGTTATGCAAGATTGTTCAAAAAAATCAAGGCAAAGTTATTTTTTCGATCTAAGTCTCATGGCTATTGTATCTTCTTTTTCTCCTCCCTGGCCCCCAGCGGGCGGGGCCGTGGCCCCCTCCGTCCCCCCTGGATCTTCCCCCAGGGCAGAGGAATATTTTTAAAGAAAGGCTTCCGCCTCAGCAACTGTTTTAATCCTCACTCTTCCTCTTTCCCAGAACACCAGCATTCCTTCGGGTGTCACCCACTTGAACCAAATCCCATGATCAAACAATGTTTTAGACAAGAAGGAAAATTTCCTCCTTGCTTCTCGAATCTTTCTAGGAATCTGCTTCAAGATAGTGACCGTTTTGTGTTGGTAAATTAAAGGGTTCTCTCTCTGCGCCCTCAGGATTTCCTCTCTGGTTGACCTTCTAACAAATTTCACATGTATCTCTCTAGGCACTTCATTTATCCTGGCATATGCTGAGTTAATTCTATAGGCTAGGTCAATGTCCCCCCTGATCTCATCTTTAGGTTTTTGTAAATAGTCTGCTAAAATTGTGCTCATAAGATCAGGGAGGGATTCACCAGATTCCTCAAGAACGTTCTGAAATCTCAAAAAATATGTCATTCTTTCCATATCAATCCTAGACACATGCCCATCTATTTCCCCAACCTCTTTAGTAACATTTTTAATCTCTCCCTTAACCCCCACCAACCCCCCTTCCAATTCTTCAGTCTTCTGTGTGTTTTCCAGCACCTGGTTCCTGGTATCCAATAGCTCCTTCTTGAAATTGATGTTTTCAGCCCTCTGGGCCTGAATTTCGTTTACCAAAGTTTGTATAACAGTTTCAAGAGAAGCCATCCGTTGTTCTAAACTTGCCAGTGCTGTTTCTTGAGCCATGATTAACTGTTAAAGTCAGTGCCAGCCAAAATGGCGTTTTCAGGGTGGGGCTGGTGAGACTAGCCGGGAGCCAAAAGTTCAAATCAAGGTTGGAACGTTGTAAAATTCAGAAACCAAGAGAGAGACAATTTTCCAGCTCAATAGTTATAATAACGAAGGTAATCCAGAAAGGAATCACAAATCCAACAAGAAAAAAATTCTTCATTAATATCCAGAGAGAGTCCCACTTGTAAAGAGACGCTGGGAATTTTCCATAATTAAAATAGTCAGGCAGGGACAGAGAAAAGCCACTTTCCACCGCCCATCTCAGAGCCCAGAGGAGAGAGTAGAAAAATAAATTCTTTATAACCAGCCAGACCTAGAAACAATGTTGCAAGTAGCCGCATACCACTTTCCCTTGTTAGAGACAGTCCGGATTTAAGATTTCCACTTACTTTCCGCTGGTGTAGTTTTTAATCGATTTTATTTAGTAATTTTATTTGGTTTTAGAACAGGCCCCAAATTTAATTGACATTTTAATTGACATTTTAAAGTATTTTATATATTCATGTCTTTGTTGTTTTTATTATGCCTGTTCACCGCCCTGAGTCCCGCAAGGAAGAAGGGTGGTATACAAATTCAATAAACAACAATACTTATTTTAAATGTGAGTATGCACACAGTCTGTGTGTGAATGTCCATTTTTCCAATGTACAGTCATCAGCAGACGCCGTGTTTTCTCATGTCTCAATTAAATCCCCAGGGAAAACAAGTCAAAGAAATACATCCCACCGGACTTTTTGAAATTGAGAAACAGAGGCTGATAAGGAGGCTGCAAGGTAATGGAAAGACATGTAACAGAGGAAAAAGTACTAACGTCCTCCATAAACTTGCAACAATACATTAAGCACAAAAACCTCCCCAAATGAACGAGGAGAAACAATCTTTCTAGCCCTGGGAGAAGACAGAAAAGTAGAAGCGTCTTGGACAGAAGAAGACAAGTTGCGGGGAAATTCCGTGCTAACTTTTATTATTTTATTTTACTTCGATTTAATTTTATGTACAGCTGCTTGACTGAAAATTGGAATAAATAAACAGCTAGCTGCAGAACAACTTCAGAAAATAGGCTGATCGAACAGGCATCTTATTAAGTGCAGGAGAAAATAAGTATGAGATCAGATGTTAACAGTAGCCTACAGAATTCAGCATTGGAATTGTGCTGATCTCAATGGTGGAGCTAAGTGTGCGCCTTCTCCACGCTCTCACTAATTCAGTTAATTCATGTGTTCCATTTCCTGCCTGTTTTTAACAATCTTCCTTTGAAATCGGTGCAATTCAAAAAATGCCTAATTTGGCTTGGATAAAACAGAAGCAAAATTGTATCGGCAACATTCATCATTGTTAAAGCTACATCTGCACAAAAGGCTGCCAATCTATTTCAGAAGTGTGCAAATGTACGTGTGTGTATGCATGTGCATTTGTGTTAACAATAAATCCAGAACATACTACTATTGATGCCGTAATGTAAAAAGAATGAACCATCTAGCATTCCTAGGTATGTGAAGTGGTGCACGCCGAATATTATTTCCAATTCAGTCCATGGCACCCTTAACACTGATCTAAATTGACTCATATAGCGCTGAAACAACTTCCCAGGGCTGCCTTCTTTTTGTTGCAATCACTATGGAAAATGACGTTGGGATCAAGGTGTGCACACAGGCTCCAAATTAAAACTATGATTTCATCAACCTTGGAAATAGACACAAGCTTTACATGGTCTCTGGGACTAATATTTCCTAATAAAACATCCTTTTTAACAAAACTGAAAATCAATATTGAGAGAAGTTTTGGAATTGACACTAGCCTTTTGAGAAACTGGAAATAGATCTTCCTGTCAGAAGCTAAAACTGCTCTCCTCTGTCTAGACTGCACTGGGAGCAAAATTATCAGATTTTCATTTCCTCAGTTTCACTCCACAGTGGTAAAACGTGTGAGTTATCGATTCATCTGCTGAAAAGCAGAAGAGCTTTTCACCTCGGTAGGGTCAAATGGGTTTGTGGGCGTCTAATTATACCGATACAGAGCATATAAATCTTCAAACAGTCATTATGTGAACATAAGTGTCCAAAGGGATCATTAGAGTCCTTTTAGTCCACTGCTTGTTCTCTCGGCTGTTTTATGAGAGGTCACAGAAATAGAGAGTTAATATTACCAAGCCACATAGGTATTTATATTGGAAGTGAACATTAGGGAGGATTTCAGAAGAAAACTGCACAGTTTCATCCATATGCTGTATTGTGTTACGCAGCTGCATTCATGCCACTAAGAAAACAACTGCACATATTATACAGTACATTCAGGAAATACATAAAGACATCCAGCACAAGGTGAATTGAAGGAATCATGCCAGTATGTAGCCCCAGTGGGTATGTTGCTCAGAGATTATCACAGACTTGGAGTGAGAGGTATCATCATTTGGGCACGTATGGAAGGCATGCTAGACAGGGATCATAGTTAAGTGGAAAAAAGTGTCTGCAAGTCACAATTTATGAAGATTTGTATTGGAAATCATGAAGGGTTCCTGTTAGTCTAGATCCCAAAGGTGCCTTTTCAATAGGCAACTGGACTTTCTGGTTTGTCTTTCAGGGCACTTCTTCAGTTCAGAAAGTCTAGTTGCCTCTTGAAAAAGCACCTTTGGGACAACCATGACCTGGATGACTGAGAATCAAAATGTTACTTGACTTAATGGTATAACATTGATTCTGTAGATAGGATTAACCTGACACACTGAGAACTATGTAACTGGGGCTGCATGTTTTCTGTGGGAGAAATGTTAGAGCAATGTCAATAAAAGAATATGTTGGAAATGAAATCTCAGCAGCATCTTGAGATCGAAACAGAGTGCTCTACTTAATTGCTCCTGCAGATGTTTTGTCCCATCTCAATAAGATAAAGGTAAAGGTTCCCCTCACACATATGTGCTAGTCATTCCTGACTCTAGGGGGCAATGTTAATCTCCATTTCAAAGCCGAAGAGCCAGCACTGTCTGAAGACGTCTGTATGGTCATGTGGCTGGCATGACTAAATGCTTAAGGCACATGGAACACTGCTACCTTCTCACCAAGATGTTCCCTATTTTTCTACTTGCATTTTTACATGCTTTTGAATTGCTAAATTGGCAGAAGCTGGGACAAGTAACAGGAACTCACTCCATTACACGGCGCAAGGGATTCGAACCGCTGAACTGCCAACCTTTCTGATCAACAAGCTCAGCATCTTAGCCACTGAGCCATAATAGATATCCCCATTTGACTGATTGATATACTGCTGTGTTATATACAGGAAACTAAATTGGGGGATAATACAAGATTGGGAGAGCTTTGAAGGGAAGAGTTTCTGACCTTGTAAATTCAACTGACACAGCCTACAGCAGCTAATACATTACAGAGGTTGGGCATCAATATTATGTTTTACATGTCCTAAAAATATAGCAAACATTTTAAAAATAGAGGTAAACATCTCAGCATGGACCATTCTAGGCAGTGGTGGGTTTCAAATTTTTTAGAACCTACTCTGTAGGTGTGACCTATTTTGTGGGCATGGCTTGGCAGTCATGTGACAGAGTGGGAGTGGCCACCTTTTAAAATGTGGTGAAACTCATTCAACAACACTCTTGCTTAGCAACCAAAATTTTGGACTCAATTGCCATGATAAATTAATTCTTTCTTTCTTTCTTTCTTTCTTTCTTTCTTTCTTTCTTTCTTCCTTCCTTCCTTCCTTCCTTCCTTCCTTCCTTACTTACTTACTTACTTACTTATTTACTTACTTTCCTTTCCTTCTGGTTGGGTCACTGGCAGCGGCGGGCTAGATTTACTTCCAGGTACGCCGGTGGAACCTCCTCTCACCGGTTCTCTAAATTTCACCAACCAGCTCTCGCGAGTAGGTGCGAGCCAGCAGAAACCCACCACTGATTCTAGGTCTATATGACATGAGGAAGAAGGTACTTGTGTAATCTAATAAATGTGGGGAGAGAATGAAATTTAATTTCAAGGTGAACATTTCTAATTTAATTCTTTTAAATAATATGTGTTAGACCAGGTCTGGAACTAAATATTGCAAGGAATACTAGAATTCTATTTTATCAATATAAATAATAATTCAGTCTTAAAAACCTGGCTGCATTTGCCCTTCCCTCCCTTTTATAGCAAACAGATGAAAGGCAGGGCTTCCTTCAGTTTCTTTCTCACCTCTTCCTGTTTTCCAGGGCTAAATTCATGTTTTCCTAATGACATATTGTACTGCACACATTTTATTCAAGGCCCTCTCCTTACTTCTCTCTAGTATGTCAGTTAATCTTTTGGCAATGATTCTTGACCAAAATCACCTTCCTTTTCTCCCCCCCCCCACTTTCTCTTCTTCTTCCTCCTTCTTCCCTTCCAAAAACTTAACATAAATATATTGCAGAATTTTTTTAAAAAAAAATCATGTGTGTATAAAAGACAATATGGCATAAGAAAAGCATATGTTTTGAGAAAGGCATACAAAATAAACACATTTTTTCATGCAAAACATTTAGCAAGCAAACAAACAAAAACATTCTTAAATTGGGCTTACAAAGCAGACTTAAACTAAAAAAAAAAGAATATTGATGAAAATGGACTTTGCACATGTTGGACTAAAATTGTGGCAGGAAATTCTCTCTAGCAGAGTGTCTCTCTCTAGAGAGAGACGTTCCCTGAGGATGGGCTTCAGCATGAGTCTGAAAGCTCAGAAGATTAAACCTTGGGTCTTGGTGACCAACCCAGATTGGATCCTGCATTACAATCTTCAACGTTCTTTCCCATTCTGAGACAAAAAAATGCCTCTTTTTTTCTTCCTACGTTGAAGCTCTTTCATCTCTCAGCTATGAGTCTTTTCCCATCTGCTCTTCTTGCTTGTCTTCAGCACTTATTTTGGTGGTGATAGAAGAAGTAACAGTGTATAATCTTCCTGATATAGGTTTACCCCTGTACCATAGCAGGAAATAGAAGAAGGAAATATGTACTGTGATCACTGCTGTTGCAGCCTGTTAAGGAGATAGGGTGAGGGAATCCAATTTTGTAGAAATTCTCTGAAACAAACAAATAAAAAAGGATCTTTTTCTCTCTCTCTCTTTTATGTGTCTATTATAGCCTGAATCTGTAAAGATGAAGTCAGGAAAGCTAAGGCTCAGAATGAACAAAGATTTGCAACGAAAGTCAAAAATAATTTTCAAAAGGGTTCTTTCAACATATAAATAACATGGGGGAAAAAAAGTCCAGGAAACAGTAGGTCCACTTAAGAGAGAAGATGGGAAGGAAGTAACAAGTAGTAGAGAGAAAGCAGAGATGCTTAACTCATTCAGTTAATAGTAATTAATCAGGGTAATAGTTTAATTTATTGTAAATTTTAGCACAGGGTTAATAATTTAATTTGATTTTAAATTTTGTATATTGTCATGTTTATATATGCTTTTTTAATTTCCTGTGCACCACCCTGAGTCCCTTTTTGGGAAAGGGAGAGGTATATAAGTTTAATAAATGAAATAAATGAAATGAAATGAAATTCTTTGCATCAGTCTTGACACAAAAAGAAACTATAGCCCAACCTACCAAAAACCTAACTGTAAAAGATAGACTAGAAATAAAAATTAGCAAGAAAATGGTTAGAGAACATCTATCTGATCTTGATAAATATAAAACAGGACCTAATGATTTATATCCACCCGAGTTCTGAAGGAGCTGGCATAGGTTATCTCAGAACCATTGTCCCATATCTTTCAAAAATCCTGGAACACCAAGCAATTACCTGAGGATTGGAAAAGAGCTGATGTGGTTCCCAAATTTAAAAAAAAGAGGTGGGGACCAGATGCAGGAAACTATAGACCCATCAGCCCAACATCCATTATAAACACTGGGAAACTACTGGAAAATAAAATTAAAAAACAGGATTTGTAACTGGCTGACAAACCTTATTCGGTGAGCTGTCCTTAATGGTACTACATCTGCATGGAGGGAAGTGAGCAGTGGGGTGCCACAGGGCTCCGTCTTAGGTCCAATACTCTTCAATATCTTCATAAATGATAGCAGTGTTCTGATATCTCAGGGGTTGCCACAAAGAAGAGGGAGTCAAACTATTCTCCAAGGCACCTGGGGGCAGGACAAGAAGCAATGGGTGGAAACTAATCAAGGAGAGAAGCAACTTAGAACTGAGGAGAAATTTCCTGACAGTTAGAACAATCAATCAGTGGAACAGCTTGCCTCCAGAAGTTGTGAATGCCCCAACCCTGGATGTCTTTAAAAAGATGTTAGATAGCCATTTGTCTGAAATGGTATAGGACTCCTGCCCACGCAGGGGGTTGGACTAGAAGACCTACAAGGTCCCTTCCAACTCTGCTATTGTATTGTATTGTAAATGACTTATATGAGGGGATAGAAGGAGAACTCATCAAATTTACACATGACACTGAGCTGGCAGGAATAGCCGACACCCCAGAAGACAAGCTCAGCATCCAAAAAGATTTTGACAGACTTGAACAATGGACCCTATCCAACAAAATGAAACGTAATGTGGAAAAAAGCAAGATTTTACACCTGGGCAGAAAAAACCAAAGTGCAAATACAGATTAGGTGAAACCTGGCTCAAAAAACAGTAACTGTGAGAGGGACCTTAGAGTCCTAGTGCACGATCACTTAAACATGAGCCAACAGTGTACAGCAGCCGCCAAAAAAGCTAATACAATCATAGAATCAAAATCATGTAAAGTATTGGTACCACTTTATAAAGCCTTAGTAAGGCCACACCTGGGATTCTGCATCTGATTTTGGTCACCACATTACAAAAAAGATGTTGGGACTTTGGAAAAAGTGCAAAGAACAGCAACTAAGATGATTAAAGGCCTGAAGACTAAAACATATGAAGAACAGTTGCAGGATTTGGGTTTGGTTAGTCTAAGGAGAAGGACTAGGGGTGATATGGTAGCAGTATTACAGTATTTGAGAGGTTGCTTATTTACCAAAGCACCTGTAGGCAGGACAAGAAACAATGCATGGAAACTAATCAAGCAGAGAGATGACCTGGAATTAAGGAGAAACTTCTTAACAGTGAGAACATCTGGAACAGCTTGCCTTCAGAAGTTGTAGGTGTTTTTAAGAAGAGATTGGACAGTCACTTGTCTGAAATGGTATAGGGCAGTGATGGCTAACCTTTTTGTTTTTCACCCTCTGGAGGCCTCAGGTGGCTTCCCTGAAGCCTCCAGAGGGTGAAAAATGGCCCAATGCTCAAACTGGTAGTTGAACTAGAGGTTGGACTAGAAGACCTCCAAGCTCCATCCTTTCCATCTCTATTCTGATTGATATTTTGTAGGATGCTTCCTAATACAATATTTCGATATGCATATGGTAATTACCCAGGTTTTTAGTAAAAAAGATGATGCATAACTTGAAGAAAACCACACATTACTGCCATAGATGTATTTCAAAGGATACCTCTTCCAGTTTACTTTTTCTCAGCAATCTTTATGAATCAATGGAGAGGGCATGTATTTTACAGTGAAGAAATTAACATATTCTATTTATTGCCACTTAGGATGCCAAGTGTTACTTTAGATGCAAAAATCTGAGGAAATATAGACTGAAAACCATGCTGTAAATTTGCTCTCCTTAAAACATAAATCATATAGACTCATGGGACTAAATGAAAAATGTAAATATTAAAAATATACCCTCAACTATAGTTGTTTTTAAGTGTGTGTGTTTGTGTGTGAATGTATGTATATATATATGTGTGTGTGTGTTAGTTTTATGAGCTGATCAATAAATTAAATTAGAGAGAGACCAGGATAGATCTATTTCGAGCTTATTAGCTCTCATCAGCTGGCCATACCACTTACTGGGATTCGAACCGGGACTGTGCTGCATGCTAGGCAAGGAGCCTAGCACTTTAGCCAAGCCGGTTCCCCTTATTGCATCAGCTGAGACAGGGTATATTAGTATAGGTAATTGTTTCACAACTGGGGCCTAATAACAGGTTGTTGTGAAACAATTACCTATACTAATATACCCTGTCTCCTCTGATGCAATAAGGGGAACCGGCTTGGCTAAAGTGCTAGGCTCCTTGCCTGTCTAGATGGTGTCTGGTGATGAGCCGAAAGGCAGGAAAGGAAACAGTATGTCTCCTCCCTTAATTGGGGCCTAATAACAGGTTGTTGTGAAACAATTACCTATACTAATATACCCTGTCTCAGCTGATGCAATAAGGGGAACCGGCTTGGCTAAAGTGCTAGGCTCCTTGCCTAGCATGCAACACAGCCCTGGTTCGAATCCCAGTAAGTGGTATGGCCAGCTGATGAGAGCTAATAAGCTCGAAATAGATCTATCCTGGTCTCTCTCTAATTTAATTTATTGATCAGCTCATAAAACTAACACACATATCTAAAAAATTACACAACGTAATTCTTGGCTTGCTGTCTAGATGGTCTCTGGTGATGAGCCGAAAGGCAGGAAAGGAAACAGTATGTCTCCTCCCTTAATTGGGGCCTAATAACAGGTTGTTGTGAAACAATTACATATATATGTGTGTGTGTGTGTGTGTGTGTGTGTGTGCTTTCATAGATTTTCATGGGTGTAGGTATGCTGGTATTGCTGTCTTCGGGTGTTTTATATTATATATTATATATAATATAATAAGTACCGAACAAATTTTTCACATAAGGAATAATGTAATAAGGCAGCCAGCTCTGACAAGTTCCAGCTTATGCTTTGAGTACCAAACAAACTATGACTATTGGGACAAACTTTTTGTGTCAAAATGTGTTCAGTACTAAATTCGATGAGTTTCAAAGCAATTGGGTACCAAAGTACTGCTGTATTTGGGCAACTCACAGTTATAAATTCAAAAGAGAATTTTAAAAAGTCTCTCTCTCTCTCTCTCGTCCTCTCTTTCGTCCTCTCTCTGTATGTGTGTGTGCGTGTGTGTGTGTGTGTTTAAATAAAAGTAGACAATCAATTAGATAAGGACCTCTTTAGATACTCTAAGACTTGGCAGAATGATATGGCAGAAGATTACCTGTACACCAACATCATCTACACTATCTGGCATTCAATCTACCTCTGCAACCAGCATATTCTCTTCCGCTGCTGAAAATTATTTTTATAGAACAGCGATGACGAACCTTTTTAGGCTTGCGTGCCATAAGGGGGGGAGTGTGCAGGCATGACGCACCCATAATGCAATGTGTGACCCCCCCCCAGTGTGCATGCACACACTACAGATGCCCCCCCCCATTTTTACATGCTCTTTTCGCCCTCCCCAGGCTCCAGAGGCTTTATAGGAGCCTGGGGAGGGTGAAAAGAGCCACCCCCAGAGGCCCTCCAGAGGCTTTAGCAACCTTCAGGAGGCTTCCCCGAAGCATCCAGAGCACTCAAAATGACGCTCCAAGCAAATTGGAGGTCACTTCTGGTTTCAACGGCTCTTCATTTTGAATGCTCCGGGGGCTTTAGGGAAGTTCATGAAGCCTCCGGAGGGCCTCTGGGGGGGCAGGAGAGGCTCTTTTTGCCGTCCCCAGGCTCCTTTAAAGCCTTTGGAGCCTGGGGAGGGTGAAAAAAGCATGCAAAAAAGGGCGAATTCAGCTGGCCAGCACGTGCATGCACGCTGGCCAGCTGACAGGCATCGCCTCGTGTGTCCTGACAAATGGCTCTGCGTGCCACCTGTGGCATACGTGCCATAGGTTCGCCATCACTGTTCTAGAACAAACAGCAAGTATCCTTCATTCATATTATGCAGATCTTAAGTGATTTGCAATGAGCTGCTTTTCTGAAGTTTGGTAAAAGTTAGTACACATCTAAAATAGTCACTGTACACAGCTCTCCTGTAGAGGTATAATTTCATTTCCAGCTTTGCAATATTCTCCACAGATTATGCTGACTTTTCTATGTACAATTTTATTTTAAATGCAGCCATTCTTGTAGAAAATCTGCTCAGGAGCAGAAAAGCTACCCTGACATCTTTCTGAAGCTTACCAGGTTTTACCATGAATTCCACAGATCCAGATGTTAAGCTTTGAGCTCATCCAGAAACTGATCTATACAGATGAATATGGGATTTGAATATGTTCTTTAAAACATGCGGATAAGAGCAGTCGATAAAATAATAATAATGAAACACGATCATGCTGTGTTTAAGGGTCCCCTTGCAGAAATTTAATAGTTCTGAAAGATATGAACAATAATTGCAACTTAGCATAATTTATAATATTATGAATTCATAGGACCATGATAACTCTCGTGGCTTCAGATAAGCTTCCCCAAGTTTGGTGCCTTCTAAGTGGTTTTGCTGACTGAAAAATCAGTGTTGCAATCCCTAATGAACATTAAAATAACAAGACTGGAGGATATAATCATCTGGAATAAATCTGTGAACAGGTGGAAGCTGGAGAAGGAGGAGAAATTGTTTAATACAGTATAAACAAAATCCCAAGTTAAGTAATGCAGTTACAAATGACAGAAACATAGGTAATGGAAAAAATACCATGAAAACTGAGAAATTTTAAGATGTAATTCTGCATCAGTCTACGACTAGTAGAGTTTCCTTCAAAACAGATATGCATAGATTGCATTCTTAATATCCCATGGCAGATCACTGGATTTTAAATAAGTTTAATTTTGACTTATTCAGACTCATAGAACTCTAATAGTCTCTTAAAAATGGATTCTTATGTTTGAATCTGTAAGAACGTATCTGCTCAGAGTTTCTCTCCATAGAGTTCATACAGCTTATGTTTGACAACATGCATCAAAATCAGGCTAGATTTCAGAAGAGCTGCCAGAATTATAGTGAATATAATGAAGATTATCCAGTTGCTTTTTTATATTATAGTGATGTCCCTGTCTATCTCCTGCCTGAACTCTGAAAAATCACATTGTGCTGTCTACCAAGTTCCCTGAAAGTTTACTTTGCATGCAAAACAAGATATGTGCATAGCCTACTTTATGCTAGTCTAGTCAAAGAAGTACCTCTCCATGATCATTGGCCTCACATACACCCCTCCCAACACACACATGCACATATTACATCAGCTTTGTTTCTCTTCTTATGTCTACGTTCCAGGTATACTAAGTGATGTGTCCCACATGTTCATTTCCTTTGTTTATTAATCTATAAAACACGCCACAAGCAGCAAACAATGAAAGAGAGGGTTTTTTTTCCCAGCTTTCCTATTGGGTTCAGTGGACCTCTGAACACTTTGAATAAAATGCCTGAGGACTGATAACTTCAACTCAGATTAATTTTTCTTACTACATTTTTCTTAGATTAATAGAGAGAGAAACAGAGTTGTCATTATAATGCCTAAAGAATGGTTCCCCTTGCTTAGTAGATCCAAGATTGGTATTTCAGCATCAGGGATCTGGGACTTTTAGTCCACCTCATATGACATATAATTCAAGGCCATTCTTCTGATATACCAGAATTATTTTCTGTATTTTAGGGGTCTGTCTCTCCCCCCTCTCTTTCCTTTACAAAATAAACAATCATTAAAGCAGGTTGAAAGTGCACTTTAGACCCTGAAATCTTCCCATGCTATTCTTTAATATTTCATCATTAAATAGCAAAATAACCTGATATGATCCTAATTTAGTGCCAATTACAAGGCATTGATCAAAGTGACCTTTTCATACCGGAGCACAAAAATCAATCCTACCGTACAACAAATGTCAGGGGGATGAGAGCAACATATAATCTGTGACAATCAAAACATTACTTACAAATGAAATCACCAATGACCTGCATGCCAAGGCAATTTCTGCATAATGTGCTCTGTTTGGGTTTGTGGCTTTTGTTGAATACCTCCCCCCCCCCACACACACACACCAGCTCCCCTTTTTGTTCATTGCCTGATGCTGTTATGTGATGTTGTTGCTTCAGGAGCAGAGGATGACTATGATTCTCTAGAAGGTTAAAAAAATTGCAAGAAAAACAATTGTATTATTTAGGGCTGCTTTGGAAATTGGTAATCCTCCCCCCCCCCACCCCAGGAGAAACAGCACAATGCCTATGGATGCAACTTCAGAGGAACGATGGCATTTGTCTTATAGCTTCTTTAGATGCAGGCATGCCTTTCAGTGATTTGTGTAGGAGTAACACATTGGTTTCCCCTTCACATTTATCTGAGCAGCTGCTTTCACTGACTTTCTACACGCAGTAATGTAATATATATATTTTTTGTGAAAAAAAGTTTTATTGATTTTTACAAATTTTAAAATCAGGAAAAGGGTATAAGGTGTTAAAAAGATATTTTGAGGACATCTATGTTGGAGGTGTCGGCCCCCTCTGAGGCTTCATACAAAAAAAAAAGGAAATACAATACATTTTTCATTTCCCTACAAAGTGGAAAGAGATACAAATATATCATTTTATATTCATGCAATCAATCATTTGTTTCTATAAACATCCAAATAAAGGTTATACTATATAGAAAAAAGTCATTTGTGAGATCTGAGTCTTTTAGCAATTGTGTCTTCCTCTCCCTGACCTCCAGTGGGTGGAGCTGTGGCCCCTCCCGTTCCCCCATTTTCATCCTCCAGGATTGGGGAATGTTTTTAAGAAAGGCTTCCGCCTCTGCAATTGTTTTAATTCTTACTCTCCCCCCTCCCAGAACACTAACATTCCCTCGGGCATCAACCACTTGAACCAGACCCCCTTTTTATATAATCTTTTTGATAAGAAAGAATATTTCCTTCTTATTTCTCTAATCTTTTTCGGGATCTGTTTCAAAATGGCAATCTCAGTCTGTTGGTATATCAAGGGACCGTCTCTCTGTGCTCTCAGGATCCCATCTCTCGTTGACCTTCTTACAAATTTAATATGTATCTCTCTGGGTACTTCATTTATTCTGGCATATGCTGAGTTAATTCTATAAATCAGATCGATGTCTCCCCAAATATCTTGTAATGTAATGTTAAGTAATGTAATATTAAGGAAGGATGAACCTATTGATTTTACTTTCTTTCTTTTAATTTCTTACATTACAATCTTGGGTGGTTCTCTGTTTTTCTTTTTTCTTTTCACTTCAGCTTTTTACTATATTTGTGTAAGACCATACAAAACTTATAGAATAGAGTAGAATTCTTCATTGGCTAAGTGTGTTTGGACACAGAAGGAATTTGTCTTTGGTGTATATGCTCTCCATATACTGTACATAAGGAGAATAAAATACATTCATTAAAAATAAAAAGATACAACACTTAATGATAGTCAAGGTTACTAATAAGCTATCAATTGTCTTGACCCTTTTCTTAATGTGCACATTTCACATGCAATTTTGCTCATTGCAAGCCTTATCTGTGAGCTGGTTCTCTGGTATATTGCATTTCTTGGTATTATTGTCACATACATAAATACAGATGCACTCATACACATGCTTTCCCCCTTAATATACACATATTTGGTATGGTTTAACTGCTTTTTGATCTGTTGATTCGAGCCAGGAAGTGTAAAGTGTATAGGTTTATATTATAATTGGCCAAATTTTTTATCTAGAGGTAAAATGTGACATTTAGAGCACAGCCAAAAATTTCAGTAAATATTTTCAGCAATTCCAGAAAATACATCAAACTTTCCCAGAATATAGCCATTTGCTTGCAAAAATAGCTACTATTTATTATAATTGTATGCCAGATTTATAAGCAGTCATAAGAAACAATAATTTTCTGAGCAATATATGATTCTGTAACCCAGCCTTTGATACTCACTTGTTTTTGTTCATCTATGGTTTTTACTTTGCTTGATGATGTCATCCCCTGGCTTAATCTGGTTAGCTATCCATGGTGGTGACAGCAGTTTATTGTTTTGTAACCCATAACAGTGATAAATGTAATGTTCATTAATCTAGAAAGGAGAAAAAATGTTTTTTGTCAATAGAACATCATCAAAGATATCAATATTTTCATTTAAACATTATGAATTTATAGATTCCAAGTGTTAAAGAGCTTTAAGAATCAAAATACAACATTAAAAGTCTACTTTCTCCTTTGTAACCAAAGATGGAGAATATTTAGTAAGACATAGTACATAGCCATTTATCTGAGAAGAGTCATTATATGCTATAAAGAAATATATTCCTTGACTCTGTCTTTCATTTGCTTTTCTTTTATTTCCATTAAATTTCAGCAAACATTTTAATTGTTGCCATAAAATGAAAAAGCACTGCACCAAAAATTAACGAAGCCACCATCTTGGTAAACTAATATCAAAAGTTAAGTTTGACTTTAACAAATAATGTTGTCCTATCATAATTTTAGTACTGCCATAATTATAATACAGATGCTTTATTGATGTAATTCAATCATGATGAATAATTTTACAGAGGAATCACTTGAGAACTTCAGGAGTGAAAATAAACACAATGAATATAATGTATCTTTATTATGGTTTGGAAGATGTTATCTGGATTTCCTGAAATGAGATTGATTGTACCGGCATGCATACTTGGGCTTTTTTAAAGTATATATTTATATTTTTGAATTCTGGAAAAATCTTGAACAAATTTTACTAAGGGTTTGGAAGCATACAATAGGTAAAAGTACAGTCCTTAAAGTGACCTCACATAAATCTTGTCAAAAAAAAATTGGGATGGGGGTGGGCGGGATTTGAGCACAAGCTAATTGCTAGTCAGGCAAAAGCTACTTTAGCCAAAATGGCAACCCTTTTAAGGGCAGGACAGAGTCAAAGTCTGGATTTTGAGATTATCACCCGAAGAACCTACTCAAAAAGAATCAAGGTACCTTCCAGCTATTGTCAGACAGATAGAACCTCTATTGCTGAGTGGAGAGGAGGGAATAATACCATATTAGTGGCTGTGTTGATATCTTTATAAATCTCCCCCTGCATATTCAAGAAAATTGGTTGAAGATTCCAGGTGAGGTTAAAAGGGCTAGACTGGAAAATGTTGGTTCTCATAACAAGCTAAAACAACAAGCAATTGTTCCATTGCTGTTTATTAGCTGGCACTTCTAGCCAGAGTGCTGTAGCCCCACTCTCAACACTTTTTAAGCGTCCTGGGTTTGGCTACTGAAAAATCCTATGTTGGCATTTCTGCATGAGGCAATGTTATATTTTTCTGCTTTGGATCAACAGATACCTGTACATATAAAAGCAAAATTCATATGTCAGTTTTTGTACTAGACGAGATCACAATATGTCAAACAAAGATCAAAATCCTTTGTTTCTGAAAAAAATTAGCAGGCAAACATGCTAATGTTCAGAAACGACAGCTCTCATAGGATATCCCCACATTTCTACCTGTCTTATTTGATTAGGCAGAAGAAGTATACTATGGGTACCATCACCTAAGGAAGTTAACTGCTGGGGCCCAGAAAAAGTCTTTAGCGCAATGGCATCCATGTTCTGAAACATCATAATTCTGGAAATAAGATTGACCCAAAACCTTGTTGGTCTTTCATAAAGCCTTGAAGACCTGGTCTATGCTTCAGCCTTAGAGCCTGCCTCATGCAATGATAGCCATTATTATTTTTCCCAGCTACTGTGTGTTTTATCGTTTTGTAAATGCATGTTTGTTAAAGATATTGCAAACTGCTCATGTATTTGAGATGGGTGGCTATATAAATTGATTAAATACAATAACTAACTAACTAAACAAACAAACAAACAAACAAATAGCTACCAGCTTTTGCTGAAGGCTTTACCTTTAAAAATTATATCCTCAAATAATCATTTCAATTTCTCTTTGGTCTACCCAACTTTTGATAATATGGGATGGGAAGCTTGCTAGGGTGAAGCCTAGTTTTTTGTCTGAACAGTGTAGGAAGAATATCGGTGTCTTTGACAAATCTATTAACAAATGTGATGTATGACTGACACTCTGTATGTAGGCTTAGCATAGAGCTAAATAATATTCAAATGGTGGTTATGAACCAAATCCAATTCATTTCACGCTGGTGCAGAATTAGTTCCAGACTAATACAAAGAAGCACTACGGGCCAACTGTTAAGGTGACACCCTCCTTTAAACATGTCTATCCAGTGCAATTTGCAGCTTAACGGCTCCTCTATAAATGATGTGATTAAGTTTTATATATTGCTGTATATTTGATATATTTACCCAAATCCAGCTGTTGCTCTGTATACTGTTTCAGATGTTTAGAAGTGAATCCATTATTTGGAATGGATGCTTTTCCAAAGGAG
The DNA here is from genome assembly GCA_039707465.1 of Rhabdophis nuchalis. Classification (NCBI taxonomy): domain Eukaryota; kingdom Metazoa; phylum Chordata; class Lepidosauria; order Squamata; family Natricidae; genus Rhabdophis; species Rhabdophis nuchalis. Next base: position 158,748,130 of record CM077645.1, read on the forward strand.
CTTTTGAGAGAACTTTTTTAAAAAAAGAAAACACAACTTTTTTTTATATCTGGAGGGCTACTATGTACTTGTTAGTCCTGCTCCACTCAGTGGCATGAGATCCTGTCTTTTGTTCCTAATAGATAGCTCCAGCATTGTCTATTCCATAAATTATTATAGTACAATGATTTCTTCAAAATAATGTTCTGCAGGGCTAAGACACTTGTGAGAACCTAATAGGGACCAGGAAGTTTTTGTGTTTTGTTTTAAATAAGCATCACAATTTTGAAAGGACAGAAAATCTCATCAGCATTGGTTAGATGGGGAAGCACATCCCTTCAGGTATGCCTATGTAAAGACATGGATTTATCAAAGCCAACATGGTTGATTTGTGATCCTTTTTTAAAAAAGAACATTCCAGTAAGGATTGAACAAACTCGTTTATTTCACTCAGACATCTCCTTTCCACAAAAAGAGCATGTTTTTGAGTTAGTAAATGAACTGATTTTAATGTTTCTTCTCAACCTAGACTAGCTTAAAGATTGTTGCAAGGATAAATGGAGAAGCTGGTAAGGCACCACGTTCTCCTTGGAGGAAAAATAGATCACAAGATGAAATAAATGAATCTGGTTGCAAATTGGCCTGTTTCAATCCATAATCTCAGACTCTTGAGATAAAACATTCATAGAACTCTGTGTAATATTTATTAACCGGGATGTTCTCTGAAGCTAATTGATTTAGGCTTGCAGTTGGCAGCATGCCAGCTCATAGTACAATTATTATTGTCTTTCCCTCTCCCCACAAGTAGTTGTTATGATCTTTGTTCTCAGATCTATTAGTTTATGTATTAGAATGGATTCAAAATGTCAAGTTTGTGCAGATAATTTATAGATGTACTCTTTCTTCTCATTGAGTCACAAGCATTGTTCAAAATAACATAGGAAATTACAGGCCATTGCTTCTGAAACTTTATAAAGTGGTAATTCTTATAATATTGAGAGGTCATGTCGAATAAGGTTATCTAACAGTCAGCCGAATCAGCAATTGGAGAGCCAGTTTGGTCTAGTAGCTAAAGCACCAAGTTAGAAAACGGGAGACTGTTTTAGCCATTAAAGTCAGCTGGGTGACCTTAGGCCAGTCATTCTCTCAGACTCAGATTAGGGAATTTGAAGATAAAATTAGGGAACCTGCGGATAAAACATATAAAAAATGGTTGCTGGAACTGGACATGTCTAGTCTTATGAAAAGAAGGACTAGGAGTGACATGATAGTAGTGTTCCGATACCTCAGGGGTTGCCAAGGGAGTCAAACTATTCTGCAAAGCACCTGAGTGCAGAACAAGAAGCAATGGGTGGAAACAAATCAAGGAAAGAAGCAACTTAGAACTGAGGAGAAATTTCCTGACAGTTAGAACAATTGATCAGTGGAACAACTTGCCTCCAGAAGTTGTAAGTGCTCCAACACTGGAAGTTTTTATGAAGAGATTAGATAATTATTGGTCTTCAGTAGTGTAGGGTTTCCTGCACTAGAGGACTAGGAGGTTGGACTAGAGGACTTCCAAGGTCCCTTCCAACTCTGTTATTCTATTCTATTCTATTCTATTCTATTCTATTCTATTCTATTCTATTCTATTCTATTCTATTCTATTCTAAATGACTGACCAATTCATCTCATAGGATTGTTGTTATGAGGGCAACAGGAGAAGAAGGTGTGTTGGATATGTTTGTCACCTTGATGTCTATGGAGATTCTCAATCATCCAGGTCGTGGTTGTCCCAAGGGTGCTTTTCAAAAGGCAACAGGACTGGCATGTGGGGTTTTTTTTCCCTGAAAGAAGATCACGAGTCAAGACAAACTTTAGTTCATAATTTCTCATTTTAAGCAGACTCAACGATATAAATATAATGCTGCCAGATTGACAGTGAGTCTTCTAACCATTCTTCATCCTCCTTATAGTCTGTAGTTCCTAGGAGTGATGAAAAAAGCTTGGGGTGGGATCAGTAAAGGGCACAATGATATAGAAATGCATCAACTCCCATGTAGTTCAGTTTTTAGAATAATGGTCTTAGCACATTATTATGATCTAATGATTTACAGTATCTCCATAATATTAGGGTAAGAAAGAAAATTCTTTTTGAAGGATGTTTGCTCCGTTTTGGTGCTTTTCCTGGCAGGAAAAAATGGGAGTACTACAGGTTTCAAGATAGATGAGCAGTTGCCAGCTTTCCTAGTTCCAAACATTGGTACAGATGCTGACCTTCAGAGTCAGAAGACTAAGAGGAATTGCATCTAGTTTTGGTTCACAGGATTTATTAACTGTAGTTTACAGGAAGGAAGGAGAACAATTTTAAAGGTTATTTCTATCCTTCCATGAAGTGATCCATGATGGCAGGGGTGATGGTGTCGATCAAGATAGACCTAAAAATATTTATCAAGTTATCCTTGATAAATGAAACAAAACCATTAACAAATACCTTCAAGTTTGTCAAAACTTCTGGCAAATCACATTGCATCTTAGGAAATCTCAGTGGAGCATTCCCAGTGCTGGCCATTGGTTCTCAGCTCCCAGTAAATAAAATAACAATGAAATCACAAATACGGACAGAGCTTACCTTAAAAACAATTTATACGACAATTTCTGCACAACAAAGTATGTGAAAAACCCAAGATTTCTAATAACATCAAATAATTGAGCTCAATTTATATTTGCATCCTGACAATTTATGGAAATCACTACTGAATTTTTATGCAATTCTAGAAGAGCAGAGGGATATGAAAAATGAAGAGAGAAAAAAGCTACCGGAAAGATTTCAAAAAAGAAAAATGTACACATTATGTTAGCTTGATATATTTAGTGAAGATTAATCATTTTTCTGTACTACATTTTCACATTTAAAATTGATGTTTACACTCAAGATTTAATGTGTTCATACTATTGCAGTAAACTGTTTTTATAAATAATCTTGGGCAGAATTTGAACTCTAAATAATTCAGCATGTTTTTTTGTTAAAAAAAATGTCACTCAAATGAATATTCATTTTACTATGTACTAGTAGTTATTAAAGGCTTATTCCTATTAAAGTCTGAGACATCTGGGAAAATCTGGATGTTGTCCTATCAATATTCTTTTAATTCTTTATGCCTTAAGTGCATTTAAAATTTAATCCGCAGATTATATGGAAAAACTTCATTTGTTCTGGCTATAAATCATATCTTACTAAAGGAAACCAAATTTTCTAAGATCACAGATTGGAAAATTATTAACTTAATTCTTTACAAATTGCATGAAAGATAATATCTGATAATCCATTAAGGGCATCTTAATCAATGTCTTTTACCTAAGCACACTGATAAGAGTCCAAGCACTGTTGATTAAAAGAGTGCAGTGTAATGGTTTATAAAAATGTCAAAGCACTTGAAATTAATACTGTGCTAATGCATCAAGCAACTAATTTAGTTTGGAGAAAGTCGCTGTGTGCCAAGGATTTAGAGTTAGAAACAATTGGATTGCATGTAACTTGCCAAAAGAGAATAAAATAGAGTTGATATTCTATACATGCAGCAAATCTAGATTTGGGTTTACATATGCAGCATAGGAAACCTAAGTTCCTTCTGGCTGAAAAAAAAATCAACCCACTTGAATTCAGTGCACCTCCTTGAGCACAATAATTTATATCCATAAACCAGCAAAATTAGTGTATTTGGGTTTAAAATTGAACAAGTCTTTGTAATGGTGTTCTGTTTAAGTGCTCTACATTTTATTTGCAAGGCAGTACTGTGCTGAATTGAAGAAGAATAACTACATCAAACTGAATTGGAAAGATTCTTATAGGAATTGTGTTAGAAATCAAGATGTTTTACCCAGATGGATGGAAATTGAGAAAATATGAGGGAAATAAAATTTTAGAGGAATATTGCCTCGTTCTAGTTTAAAAACTAAGAACAAGAAATCATAGCTTGTGGATTGTTTTCTCCTCTCCTTTTTCCTTCAATTGGCCATATCTTGAAAGTCTGTAGATTGACTAGACTGAGGCCATCACCATCCATAAGAAACTTAAGGCATACCTTGTTTTACTGAGCTTCAATTTATTGTACTTCACAGATACTTGTTTTACAACAACAAAAAATCAACAAAAAGATTATGATTCAGTGAAAGGGTAGGTGTCAATTAGCGTATTTTGGCAATAAACTGTTTTCAACCAAGGTGTGTACATGAGGTTTATTTGGACAACATGCTATTGCACACCTAACAGACCACAGTGTAAACAAATCTTTTATATGCACTGGGAAACCAACAGAATTCATGTCACTTGTTGTATTGTGATGTTCTCAATGTGAGATACCTTGTTTTCCTGAAAATAAGACCTATCCCAAAAATAAGCCCCAGCATGTTTTATGTGTGTGCCTAATATAAGCCCTCCCCCCTCCCCAAATAAGCCCTACTCAAGAGTGTGCACAGCTGGCTGTCAGTCCATTCCATTTGGTTGCTTGCAAGGCAGGTGGTGGTGGAGCTGCCCCATGCACCCTGCACCAGCTTACATCAAAAACCCCATAGCCAGGCCATCCACACCCTGACATCAGCAGCCCATGTGATCGCTAGTCCACTTCTGCTTGCTTGCAGCCACAATGGAGCAGGAGGCCTAGTGGTGTGCTGGTGCCACAGCTGCGAGGTGAGGCAGGTGTCGGGGCATGCATGGCCTGGCTGTGGGGGCTGGCTGAGGTAAGCCGGTGTGGGGCACATGGGAAAGCTCTACCCCCATGCCTCACCTCGTGGCCACAGCATAAGCAAAAACAGAAGAAGTGGGCTGGTGGCCACACAGGGTGCTGTTGGATGGGGCTGCTGGAGCTGCTGCTGCGAAGTGAGGCATGTGCTGCTGCTGAGGTCCTGAGGAAACCTGGTGCAGGGCACTTAGTGTTAAGAGTTGACCACAGAGGGAGTCCGACACAGGCAGGCACCAAACAAGCCGTTTATTGGCAACAACTAGTAATACAAAACACAGAACTGAAAAAGTGTGGTAGACAGGGTCCTCCCTGCCTGACAGCTATTTATAAGAGAGCTGTCAGGCAGGGAGCCAATCAGGCAGCCTAGCAACCCAAGTCTAGCCAGTTGTGTCTCAGCCAATCAGACGCAACTGATTGGCTGAGGTCAAAGACTTGCGGACAGTCTTAAGTTGAGGGCCGGTCGCAAGTCGAGGACCTCAACACACCTTTCCCCCTAGCGAGCATGCATGTGCGGCAGGCCCAGAATGCCTCAGAAGCTGCAGAGATCCTGACGAGGTAAGACGCCCCAATGGAAGCTGCTCCCTGACAAGGGTGTAGCTCTGGGTGATGTAGCTCTGCAGATGGAGGTGGAGCTGGCGAGGCAGGTGAGTCTGGGCGGGGTGGCGAGGCGAATGGGAAGGAGATGTCCAATGGCTGCCGGAAGGCAGTAGCCGGGTAGGGAAGGCCCAATGGAGCAAAGGCCTCACTCGATGGGTCGGTGGCTTGAAACAGTGCAGGGATGGTGTGCCGGAAGGCGACATCCAGGCAGGGAAGGCGTGAATCAGGGAAGGCCTCATGCGACACCGGTGGACACACGGCTTGAGGGGGAACTGAAGGCCCTTCAGGGGCAACCGGGTAGGTCAGGCCTACTCTGTGAGCAAGCAGAAAAAGTGGGCCTCTCATATATGGGGAAAAAGACACCCCCCAAAGTAATAATAATAATAATAATAATAATAATAATAATAATAATAATAATAATAATAATAATAATAATAATAATAATAATAATAATAATAATAATAATAATAATAATAATAATAATAATAATAATAATAATTTCTAGACCGCTCCCTCTCCCCAAGGGGACTCAGAGCGGTGCACAGGGAAGTTAAAACAATAAATATACATAAATATACAAAACAATTAAAAGCAAATTAAACAGTAAAACCCTGCGCTAAAATTCCCAATGCCAATTCACTAAAACCCTATAACTATACTATAGTAGAGAGGCTACCCTAGGCCAGCCAAGCAGAAAAAGTGCGTTTTCAATTTCAGACGGAAGGAACGGAGGTCCGTGGTTGTTCTAATATCGGGGGGGAGGTCGTTCCAGAGGGCAGGGCCCGCCACAGAGAGAGCCCCTGGGCGTCGCCTGCTGACAGAGTCTAGCGGACGGCACCCGGAGTAGTCCCTCTCTGTGGGAGCGAATCGGCCGTGAGGATGTATGGGGCAGGATCCGATCCCGCAGATAGCTAGGTCCCGAGCCATGGAGCACTTTAAAGATGATAACTAGCACCTTGAAGCGCACCCGAAAGACGACAGGCAGCCAGTGCAGCTCGCGCAAGAGCGGTGTTACATGGGTGAACCTAGCGGTTCCCATTATTGCTCGCGCGGCTGCATTCGGGACCAACTGCAGTCTCCGGGTGCACCTCAGGGGGAGCCCCATGTAGAGAGAGTTACAATAGTCCAGTCGGGATGTCACGAGAGCATGAGTGACTGTGCGGAGGGCATCCCGGTCCAATAGGTAAGCACCAGTAAGCCCTGGTGCTTATTTTGGGGCCCAAAAGAAAATAAGACCCTGTCTTATTTTCAGAGAAACACAGGTATGTGGTGGTCTGGAACCAAACCTGCAACATTTCTAAGGCACACTTATACTGTTATGACAAAATGATGACATGTTTTTAGTGACATCATCACAAAAGTTTTGCCACTACATCCTAATATCTGACACAATGATGCAGGTTACAGTTTCACATGAGAATGCTATTATATGTGTTGTCATTTGCCCCCTGAGTCTTGTTCATCACACCCTGTAGCATCCATGGCTGACGTTTAGGTAGAGGACACATCATTGTTGCAGTCAGTAAGCTCACAAAAACAATTAAATTTCTATTTGCATATCAACTAAGGCACAGGGACAATTGACACACAGACATTCATGAAGATAAGCTTTTTAATATTTCTAGTGTTGCTTGCTGCTCATTTTTATCTCAATACTGAGATCACATAGAAAGAAACACAGATTTACAAATGCAGGTTTTCATGTTCATTTTCCAAATTGAATGTTTCATTCACCCTGTCTTCATCACGAGTGATACTATTGTACAAATCTATCCAACTCAATGTTAAGTTGGCCAAGCTGGATTTGGAGCATGAAGCAAATAAAAGAATGAATGATATAGGCTTAAAAAAAACAACCCAGCCATTTGTGTATAAAAATGGAGAAAAAAATGTTCTCCTTGTCCCATAATGGTACTTTGTGAGACTACTTTGAGTCTCCTGGAATCTGGTGGGGAATTCTGGTAGTTGAAGTCCACAAGACTTAAAGTTACCAAGTTTGGAGACCTCCGCAATAGAACATTCCTCAGAGAATGTCAACCCACAAGCTAAAATAAAATTGCTTTCTGCAGTGTTGTTGTTGTTGTTGTTAGTTGTGAAGTCGTGTCTGACCCATTGTGACCCCATGGACAATGTTTCTCCAGGCCTTCCTGTCCTCTACCATCCCCTGTAGTCCATCTAATCTCATGCCAACTGCTTCAGTGACTTCATCCAGCCACCACATTCTCTGTTGTCCCCTTCTTCTTTTGCCCTCAATCTTTCCCAGCATTAGGCTCTTCTCCAGTGAGACCTTCCTTCTCATTAGATGGCCAAAATATTTGAGTATCATCTTCAGGATCTGGTGTTCTAAAGAGCACTCAGGGTTGATCTCCTCTACGACTGACAGGTTTGATCGCCTTGCAGTCTTCTCCAGCACCATAGTTCAAAGACCTCAATTCTTTAGCGCTCAGCCTTTCTGCAGTGGTAAATCTGTACTAAACTCCTTGGGTGGGTTTTTTTTTTAAGGCCTTCCAGCACACGTCAATGGTCTTAAATCCTGATGATATGGAATGCCTCTCTGAAATTCTGGGGTCCCAAACATTTTCTGTCATATCATTTGGTCTAGAGAAGTTTCATTTCAACTCTTGTTCCCTAGTTGCAGGGTTGAACTTTGCCTATCTACTTACCTACCCTTTTCGGAAACTCCTTCCTGCTTGGATAGATAGCAAGACTGGAAAAGGATGTTCAGAAGGGAAACTGTGTTGGCTCCTATTATCTGCAAATTGCCAATCATTCATCAGTAGCAAAACATGTCTTTGGAATATTCAGACATGTGGAGGCATTTTCAAGAAACATTGTAAATGATCTCTTTCCGTAAAAAGAATAAAATAACAGCACACCCTTAATATTGAGTGAAAATTGGTGACTGACAAGAGACAAACAATTCCCCCAATTCTTTAGTCAATGTAATAACTGTTAATTATGTGAAATGAAGCAATTTCCCCCCTGTTATAAAGAAGGGATGGTTTCTAAGTATGTCTGCTGTTTGGAAATGCATGGCCCTTCAATCTCAAAAGAGAGTGCTATTTGAGTTGTTCCATTTGTTTGGGAAAATAGGTCCAAATTGATTAAACTAATCATTTTATTCTAACTGCTCTTTTTTAAAGGCAACTGCTGATTGCATGCCCCTTTTGTAGCTACAGCAAAGCCCAAGATGGTACAATATAACCATCTTGCCAGTTGTCACAACTATTTGCTCATTCTTTAATTAAGCATAATATAGGAAACTGTATAATTCACATCTAATTAGAGAACATCTCTTTCAGTCATAAGGCAATATGGTTTGGAGAGAGAGAGAGAGAAAGTAAGTAGTGGTGTGGATGTCAAAATGCCTGTTGTTGAGGTCCCATTCTACTGGACAAAAGACCAGGAGTGCCAGCAGATTGTTTGTTTCACCTCTTCCTTCTCAGCATCTTTTGAAATACAGGACAAACATTCATTCACTGAAATGGTCTGAAATCTAATAAAGATCTACAGCTCCAATAGAAAGTTAAGTGTATTTAAGATCAATGATTGAGTGGGCTTAACCAACAAACAAGCAAACCAACCTATTCAGATCTCTTTTGAATTGAGGCTAAATGGCTTTATAGCTGTGCACTCAAAGGATCACCTCTCCTACCCAGATTGAGCCCAAGATGTGTTTCAGAGAGGCTGCCAAGGGTCCTCATTCTGCATAAGGAGCAGATGATTGGGGGCCACAAATGTGTCTTCCTGTGGTAGGCAAGACCATATGAAATATGTTAACCCTTAAAGTGTAGGGTATCTCTGTCCTGCTTGTTACTTACAGTGAGGTTGCAGCCATTTTATTCTGATGGGGTTCTTTTGGGGGTGGTATTTTAATACTACAGCAATGGTTATGTGGGGAGGTCAAAAAGGGCAAAATGGACAACCTGGTTTTGTGATTTAGATGTGCTTGCAACAGCAACCCTTATGCAAAAGCAGGAGGCTCCAATAGCCACATACTACCAGGTCTATTTTCACATTGTGTGAGGGTGTGAATTAGGATTGCTGTTTGGTCTTCTCAAAAGGATCTGCAGCCATAAAGACAAGCTTCATCCATTTTCTTAGATCTGTACTCACAGGCTACCAAGGTGGTATTTCAACTGCCTTCCTAACTGAGCCCATCCTGATGTTTTCAAAGATATGCTGATGTTCAGAAGTAGCCTCATTCTACCCAATCTTACAGAAGCAAATGATATGACAGAGAGGGTGAAGAAAGGTGAAAGCAAGCAGTCTACAGACAAGGAAGCACAGGTGACATCTGGAGATTGGCAGATATTACAAGCAGGCCAGGATCACAAACTATGGTGAACAGCATGTCCTAGTAGGAGGCCTGCTTGGAGATTGAAGCTTTGCCAAGAGTTCAGTAGCCATTAGAAAAAGGAACAACCCACACCGAAGCAGCATCACATTACAACCAGTGTAAGAACTTTTATAAGAAGGCAAAAGTGGCATGTCACTTTAAAGATTTTCACCACACTATAAAGATGCTGAGACACTATAAAAAAGATGCAGAGAAGAGCAACAAAGATGATTAGGGACCTGGAGGCTAAAACATATGAAGAATGGTTACAAGAACTGGGCATGGGTGAAGAGTGAAGAGAAAGACCAAAGGTGACATGATAGCAGTGTTCCAATATATGAGGGGTTGCCACAGAGAGGAGGGGGACAACCTATTTCCCAAAGCACCCAAAAGGCCAGACACGAACAATGGATGGAAGCAGATCAAAGGCAGATTCAACCTAGAAATAAGGAGACGTTTTCTGACTTTGAGAACAATCAATCATTGGAACAGCTTGCCTTCAGAAGATGTGGGTGTTTCATTACTAGGGGCTTTCAAGAAGAGACTGGACAGCCCCTTGTCAGAAATGGTATGGGTCAGGGTCTCCTGCTTGAGCAGGGGGTTGGACTAAATGACCTACAAGTGACCTGCCAACTCTATTATTCTAAGTTCTGATTTGACTGTTGTTGGGGAATATGTATGATGCAATAAACTACTTCGGACAGCTTTGCTGTGCTATGCTGTGTCCAGTCCTTGAAAAGTAAATAACCCCCACACACTTCTTACCCCAATACTATTGGGTTAATGTCAAAGTCAGCCCACTTTCTTAACTCTTTCCCACTTATAGTAAAGTTGAGGCCTTTGATTCAACACTGTATCACTTTTATTTTCATGGCATCTAACAAGTTTCTTTTTTAGAACAGAAGAACATTAGCACCTCAAACCATGAGAGGCACAGCATATAAATTTAAAAAAAATAGAAGTATTATTTATTTATTTATTTTCTAATAATTAGAAAATCATCCCATACCTACAGAATTCCCTCAGATAACCAATGAATTATTTCCTTCACATATGCAGGGTTATGTGTTTGTTGAGAGAGAACTATGACTACCAATGGCAAATTTACTCAGAACGCTTCTCTAATCCTTGCTAAATACAATCAATAAACATGATGACATATTTTATAAATTGCAGCAAAAGATAATTAAACAATGACAACGGTTTCTGTTTGTGTATACTGTCTTCTTTCATTCTTCTGCATGAGTCTGTTCTTTTTTTAAAAAAAGATGTAGCTGTTTTAATGAATAGCAGAGAGCTGTCACATGAGGATTGAATCACTTCTAAATTATTTCTGAAGCATGTATATACAGGGCACAAACACAACGCTTCAGCCAGATTGCTCTAAAATTCTTTAAAATTCATTTTTTTAAGAAAAGTTACAGGATTATGTCTATATGCTTCAGTTTTGCTACTTTTTAAGACAACTCTAAAAGCAATCCAGAGTGATGTGAAATCTATCTTTGAAATCATAAAGTCTTCTACTGTTTCTACTCATAGCAGCAACACTAGGAAATCTCAGCCTTGGTTAATCTCTTCCTCTTCCGATTCAGAAGCCTTCAACAAACAAAGGTTTAAGATTAAAAAGAGAAGAGGGAGGGTTGCCCAAGGGTCTTGTTACTCCATATAAAAATTAACCAGACTTTCTTTCCCCATGTGGGAATATACCTCTGTTAGAGCCTAACACTATGGAAGGGAGCCTGCCTGTTAATGGAAAATTGGCACCTGCATACTACAGTCAGTATTTTGATATCAGTAACACTTGGATCACTTGCTGCATTTCACTCAAGTCCTCTGCTAGCATTTGAACTGAGCACTGCTTTAAAAAAAAATAGCCTGGCTTCAATGTACATAAAAATAATACGAGTATTGTGTTCTGTGTGACAATCATGGAGGAAGGGAGGGAGGGAGGGAGGGAAAGAAGGAAGGAAGGAAGGAAGGAAAGCAGGAACAAAGAATAGATGGATGGATGGATGGAAGGAAGGAAGGAAGGAAGGAAGAAAGGACGAACCAGAAAAGAAAAATAGTGTGACAATCATGGAAAGAAGGAAGGGAGGGAGGGAGAAAGGAAGGAAGGAAGGAAGGAAGGAACAAAGGGAGGGAGGGAGTAAGTAAGTAAGTAGGGAAGAACCAGAAAAGAAAAATAGTGTGACAATCATGGAAAGAAGGAAGAGAGGGAGGGAGGGAGGGAGGGAGGGAGGGAGGGAGGAAGGAAGGAAGGAAGGAAGGAAGGAAGGAAGGAAGGAAGGAAGCAGGAACAAAGGGAGGGAGGGAGGGAGTGAGTAAGTAAGCAAGTAGGGAAGAACCAGAAAAGAAAAATAATGTGACAATCATGGAAAGAAGGAAGGGAGGGAGGGAGGGAGGGAGGGAGGGAGGGAGGGAGGGAGGGAGGGAGAAAGGAAGGAAGGAAGGAAGGAAGGAAGGAAGGAAGGAAGGAAGGAAGGAAGGAGCAGGAACAAAGGGAGGGAGGGAGGGAGTAAGTAAGTAGGGAAGAACCAGAAAAGAAAAAGAGTGTGGCAATCATGGAAGGGAGGGAGAGAGGGAGCAAGGGAGGAAGGAGCAAACTTCTTTCCACAAAAATATTGTTGTTCAATTATGTAAGACATTGGTATATGGAGCTGAACTATCCTTGGAAGAATTCAAAATACTGCCATTTTCAGCTATAAAATCCAGGTTATAAAACTCATAGCCATCGTGGAACTATTTAACAGATTAGTGCATAAATAAACAAAATACATTTCATCTCTTTAAAAAAAGATGAAACCCAGTATCTCCTTGCTTCCTTGTGAATTATTTACTTGAAAATTTAATTTTCAGCTGTAAAATGTAAGTTTTGTCCTAGAAACAAAGAAACAAATGTTAATTTTTTAGTATGCCATTAATTATATCCCAGTAATATTACTCATGCATTTGTATAACATAAAAGTTATAATAAACACCCCACTCGAAGCATATGACTGATTACATCAGTTAAGTAACGTTGCTCAGAATATCAACCGTGATCAAGTACGTAAAACTGAAACAATCTATTTTATTTAGATAAAGCCATTTTCCTTAATAGTGATGAATTTATTAAACTTTATAGAATTTGCTCCTATATACTTTTCTGGAAAGGATGATATTCTAAACAAGGTTCAGAAAGTAATCAACAGGACTTCATAAGAACAAAATAATGTACACAGGAATTTGTGAACGAGACAATCTTACCCGGCAATTTCACAAAGGCTAATTTTTGAAGATTTCAAACTAGCAACCCTCTGCTCCTTTAGTTTAGCAAAATCATAGCTGGGTATCCGGATCTTAAGAGAGGTTTAGTCTGAACCAAATCCTATTATATATGTACAGGCTGTGTTTGTGTGTGGGAGCGTTGGTGGGGCCAAGCATCTAAATGAATGTCTCATCAAGTCTCCCCCCCCCCCTTAGAAAAGTGGCAGTTGGGCCTTGTGTACCTTGTTTTCTTTGTTTTTCCAGCTTGAGCAGGATGCACCTGCTCGTCCCTCTGGATAGTCCTTCCCCGCTTCCTGTGAAGTAGTTGGATTTAGAAGCATTAGTTCTGCTTGCTTTGTGAGGCTGAGCCAGTCGGCAAGCTTCTTATTCAACCCCTTCTCCCACCCCTCCCCACTCTGTTGGTCAAGCTCAACTGGAACCATTCGGGACACCCATTGTTCGGTGTTTTTTATTTGTTTCTCTCCAGTCGGGCACATGTTTTCAAAGGCGACCCCCCAGCCAGCTTCTTCCCCCCCCTCCTTTCACATGACTAAGCGATTATCTTTGTTCTAATCAAAGAGACAGATGAAAAGAGTTTATTAATAAAAGTTTCCCTTCAGAAAGATTGGAAATGAATGATTAGCAAAATACATCCAATTTTACTTAGAGACCCCCTTGATTGAGAGGCATCTGTGAAGGGCAGGGATGCCAGAAGAGTGGCAAGGAGTTGGGCATCTGGAAGCTATTTGTGATATGGATTAGAAGTCAAGCTGCACAGAGATACTGCCTCAAGTCACAAAAGCTTGCTTTGCAGCAGGAGGAAATATGCTGCTTGTTTATTGTGCTACTTTCCTCCTTTTGCTTATCTATTTTATTTCCTCTTCTTTCCTGCCCCCACCCATCCACCCCCACTATTCACGTGCAATTATGACCATACAAATGTGTCAGCTGGTGGGTCTTGTTAGATATATGTATGCAATGGGTAAGTATTTAGGAAGAAGAAAGAAGAGACAAAAATCAGGGATGCATGGAAACCACACTAAATGTATTCAGGAGCCTGGGCACCATAGGTAGTTGCCAACAGGACTGAGGCTGAGCCAACTAGCAACAGGCCTCTTAATGAAAAGCTGTTTCATGAATGATGTTGCACCTAGAAGTTGAAATAATAATGAGAGGCTTGAGTATGTGTCAAGTCTGCTACATCTGTGTAACCATGGCCCTCATGAGGAGGAGGAGGAGGAGGAGGAGGAGGAGGAGGAGGAGAAGGAGAAGGAGAAGAAACAACTACCGTGTTTTTGGAGTATAAGATGCACCTTTTTTCCTCTAAAAAGAGGCTGAAAATCTGGGTACGTCTTATACATTGATTACAGCATTTTTTGCCTCCTGAAACCCCGCCCCTTCACCAAAATGGCCACGCGCATACCCTTATGGAGGCTTCCAGAGAGCTCCTGGGGGCTGGGGAGGGCAGAAATGAGCAAAAAACAGGGCGTTTTTGCCCCCCCCAGCCCCCAGCAGCACTCTATAAGCCTCCATAAGGCTATGCATGTAATTTTTTGACCATAAAATGGCCCGTTTTCACGGAAAAAAACAGGCTGTTTTTCCTCGTTTTGCCCTCCCCCCACTTCCCCAGGAGCACTCTGCAAGCCCCCCCAAGGCTGTTCATGCCTTTTATTTGGAAAAAATGGGCCCATTTTCGCGAAAAATGGGCCCATTTTCGCGAAAAATGGGCCGTTTGGGGAGGCTTGCAAAGTGTAAAAAGGGCTTTTTTTCCCTTTTGAAGAGTTTAGTTAGAGTGATTCATGAGAATTACATTGGTCAAGTACTGTGCCTGCAGAAACAAAGATTTGTTCCAAAAGTGGCCAGTGATTTCCTTCTCCAGTACATAGGTAAATACACCTGGAAACATCTACCTACCTACTCTCTCTCCCTACCTATCTACTGTATTTCTCTCTCTCTGTTTCTCTCTCTCTGTTTCTCTCTCTATCCCTCTACCTGCTCACCTATCTACACTCTCTCCCTACCTACTGTATTTCTCTCTCTCTCCCCCTACCTATCTACTGTATTTCTCTCTCTCTATTTCTCTCTCTATTCCTCTACCTACTTATCTATCTACACACACTCTCTCCCTACCTACTTACCTACTGTATTTCTCTGTCTCTCTCCCCCCCCACCTACCTACCTACCTACACTCTCTCTCTCCCTACTTACCTACCTACTGTATTTCTCTCTCTTTCTCTCCCTCTCTATCCCTCTATCTACCTACCTACCTTTTTAAAAAATTTGCCTCTTCAGAACCTTATACTCCGGTGTGTCTTATACTCCGAAAAATACGGTATTATTACAAAGCTGCATAGTCCTGGTAGCTCTTCCCTTTCAGAATCTTTTTGAAAGCTTGCTTCCATGCTAACTTTAATTACGAATGTTGCTAAAGGAGTTAAAACACCAGCTTTTTGAATAAGTTATATCTGGCCATTATTGCAAATTGGAGGTCTTCTTTTTGGTAAAGTGACATATAATGTGTATTCTTCTCTAGGTTCTAAACTGCAGACCATTTCCTGAAGCCTGGATGTTAGAGCAGGGGTCCTCAACCTTTGCAACTTTAAGTCTGAAGGACTTCAGCTCCCAGAATTCTCCAGCCAGCAAAGCTGGCTGGAGAATTCTGGGAGCTGAAGTCCTTCAGACTTAAAGTTGCAAAGGTTGGAGACCCCTGTGTTAGAGAACCTAAATGCAGAAAACATGGATCAATTTGTAAATAATGGAAGTGATGAATAATAACTATCTTCTCTGAATTTGTTAAATGAGTTCTTTTGTCAATAAACATGTTTGCAATTTTTTGTGTTCATATTTTTATATGTCAGTTGACAAATAAAATAATAGACTTTCACGATCTAGAATGTAATGGCTACTGTTTCATAACCAAGCAACATATCTATCTCACACACAATGAACTGCTGAGTTTAAATGCAGATTAAATTGGAATGTTATGTGAATATGTTCACATTCAAAATGATAGCAAAAAGAAAACTATTTGGGCCAATTTAGCAAGTGCATCAGAACAATTTTACTGTTGAATATTAAGGTTAAAATGCAGTCTGAAATAGCTTGCATTTCTTATTTATGTGAATGGATATCATATAATAGGGAGATCAGTGTGAATTAAGTATAAATTTTAACATTTAGAATTACCATCACAGAAAAGGGAAAAAAGCTGAGAGCTATAAACAGTTACAGTTATAAACACATGCAAGGAAAGAGAGAAAGAGAGAGAGAGAGAGAGAGAGAGAGAGAGGGAGAAACAACTGAACCTGGCAGGTGCAATCGGGCTTTTCTATTGTATAAGCAATACTTTGCCTTTAGTATTAAAAAGAGGCTTATAATTTACAAAGAAAGCA
This sequence comes from Rhabdophis nuchalis, assembly GCA_039707465.1. NCBI lineage: Eukaryota > Metazoa > Chordata > Lepidosauria > Squamata > Natricidae > Rhabdophis > Rhabdophis nuchalis. The sequence goes on from CM077645.1 coordinate 158,764,404, forward strand.
AATCAATAAATAAACTGTCCCTAATCAGCCAAAGAGCTGGCAGGATGACATTCCATTATCCTGTCAGACATATTGCAATCAAAGGCAGGGAATCTCAATAGGCAAGACTACATTTTACAAAGCCCTTCCTTTTTCCCGGTGCCCCGCATCTTTTCTAGCAGGGTTTGTTTGAAAGTAGCAGGAGTCCACCCACATTCAGTTCCAAATACCTGGGCGCGTTTTGTCAGGGCATTTGATTTCATAATGCCATGCAAACTTCTTCAGTTGGACGAAAAGCACCCTTCCCTCCCTCCCTCCACCCCTCCCTCCCTCCCTCCCCGCACCCCTCCCTCCCCCAGGCTGTGACGGCGGTGTGTCACTTGGGCATGGTGACAGCTGATTCTCAGCAGACAGGGCTGTCAGAGGATCAGAGGCTTCCACATGTACAAGTGAAATTAACTTCTGTTAGTCTGACATTTTCTACAATCAATACTCACAGGGTCCTTGTCTCTAGGATCAAAATTCATAAATCAAAAGCAGAGAGCATGAAATAAGGTATTTGATAAATCCATTAACTGAAGTGGAAGTACACTTCTGCCAAGCTGTTTAGAGTATACAGAAAGACTCACGGGGATGGTAGAAGCTATGAAGGAAAGATATGCCTCCCAGTATGTCAAGCAAAGGGCTGGGTGGTAACATGTGTGCTTTTTAAAAAAAGTTTTTTTTTAAAGCCTATCTGGATTAACATGATATTCATGCTGCAACTTGGCTCACATCCGAGATGGATAGGTATGTATTGCATTCTCACTGATAACCTTGAAAAACATAGCAAAAAGTATCAATTTTTAAGAGCTGACATTGTGTTTTGGATACATGTGGATGCCACAATAAATCTTGGCTTGTCTCACCATTGCCCGCCTCCATCCTCCCAAGTGTTTAGGACTACATGACCTATTTAACATCTTCAACCAACATAGCCAAGAGTCAAAGGGGATGGAAATTGTAGGCACAACACTCAGAGAATTTGGAGGTAAGATCGGTTGACCAGGCAAAAGCCAGAACACAGGTGTTTGACAAAGCAAAAGTTTCAAAGGCTTGAATTAGCCTAGGAGGCAAGGCAATAAAGTCAAGGAACAAACCATAGGTCCAAAGTGGAACATGAATTTGAAGGCAAAACATAAGAAGCAGTAATCCTGGAGTAAGAAATCCACGCACGTTGTTCTAGCAATACCCATTTCTTTGGGTAGAACTAAATAGGCAAAGCTGGTATGTCCCCTCACGTTGGACAAGACTTCCTGCTCTCATATAACCTGGCCGACCGGCATTGTGCCTGTTGCCCTCCACCTCTTCATCTTTGCTGACTGCAGGCTCCTGTTTTTAACCTGGAGCCTCCAGACTAACTTGCTGCAGCTGTGATTCCTTCAGTTCTGTCTCGGCCTGCTACTTGTCCTGTCATTCTGGCTGTGACTGCTCCATTAAGTTGGAGCCCTCTGCTCCCTGGTCCATGACTCCACACATTCCCGTACTTGCTTCCCCAGCAATAGGGAACTCACATCTGGAGAGTAGGCCGGAGGCACGTCCATGACAGTCTCTGACATCACAAAGTTATAATGAATACTCTATCACTTTATTATTGTTATAATTTCTACCACCACCTCCCTCCCATACAGATTTTTTTTTAAAAAAATAAAGTCATCCCAAATGGAATACAGTGAAACTTACAATCAACTGCTCTTAATCTCTCAAAAATAAACTGAATATATACCTTGTGATTTCTGATACAATTAAAGGGAGAAGAAATATAAGCCTGACCATGTGCGGCTGCTTCAATACAGATTTTTCCCTAACAACTGCTTGCAATAAAAATGACATTATTAATAGCCAGGTACTTCCCTGGAGATATGATAGTTATATTAAGTCTGCTTTATTTTATATATTCAGTCACTACGCATCAGCTCATACAAATGGTTTGATTTTGCCTTCCTCTAATTACAAGAGGAGCCAATAATTAGAACAGTTTTTTTCTATATAGATCCTCTGTCTTCTAATATGTCAATAGTTGTGGTTTTCCTAGAGAGTTTAAATATACTGCAGTGGGTGCCCTTGAAAAAGATTTTGTTGTTATTCAGATTCAATAAAGTTTTTACTCTCTCACTGCTATGGTAGCTTTCTGGTGTATTGTTGGTAATTTTAGTACTATAATTAGTACTATTTTAGTAATAGAATAATAAAATAACTACAATTAAAAAACAAAAGCTAATACAAAATTTAAAAGAAAAGAATAAAGAAAATGCAGAAAAGAAAAAATAGAAAAGAAAGACAAAATAAGAACATATTAAAAAACAGAAAAGAAATATATAAAGAAGACTTTTCACTTCAGCACAAATATAAGCAATTTTAGTAACTTATTACGTTCTCTTAAAATGCAAAGAAGTACCTCTTCTTGCCATATCCCACTGCTTTTCTGTAAACAAATCCTCTTAAAAACTCATCATTTCAGCCCTAATCAGCAAAAGTCTATTGGAAGTTACCAGAGATAAAAACATACCTATTCCAAACTTGATCGAATAAACCAACTTCCTTTTATTTTTAACAAATTCGATCTTTAACCATTTCTAATAAGTACTTGTTTTCTTTTCAATTTTTCTTTGTTCCTTCTCACAAAATTCTTCAAAGCTTTTTAAGATCCAATATAGGAAAGTTATCAAGGTCACTCTTTTGCTTTGTTACTTGCATATCTCTTTTAATTATTAAGGCACTCATCTTTTTCATTTGTATATCCAGTGTAGCATCTTTTTCACATCATTCGTTTAGCCTGCCATTTTTAAAAAGTTTTACATTTGTCTTGCAAAACTTTTCCTTTTCTATAATTCCTTTTAAACACAGTCTATCTATAAGGGCAGACCCTCTTAAAATTACCTTCTGTGTCCATTGTTCAAAAACATCATCCACTAATAAAATATTTTGCTTCATTCTGTGTTCAGAAATCAAATGTAAGTGTGCTTCTTCTTTAGTTGTAAACTTAAGTTTCTTCTGGTTCCCTCTAGTGTGCAACCTTCAGTCCTATCTTACCATGTTATTTTTTTTTAAAAAGAATTCAAAACAAAAGCATTTTCTCAGCAGAAGGATTATTATAATTTGATCTCTAAATCTTATTTCAAATCTAATTGGATCCTTAGCCTGTTTATAACCTTCCAAAATCAAGATTCTAATCACTTTTTGGCTGTTAATTACAAATATTGTCCTTCTAAACATTCTTATTGTGAACTTTATTGAAGTCTGTTTTCTTAGGATATAGTATATTAAATAGTCAACATATTATACATTGTCTTCTACAATATAGCTCCATCATTCATCTTTTCTGAGTTGATACTGGAAGTCCTAAACATCATTTGGCATCATTCGAATATTAAAATTTGGCCCAAAGCAACATTTAAATTTTGAAAATTTCATCTTCACTTGACCGAACAAAGGAAGTGTGAGAATGGTTGTAAGAGATAAGATAGTATTTAAAATATTTAATTTCTTTTACTAAGGATTGAAGGAAACTCACCTGGTGTTATAAAACATGTCAATCAAAATGTTCCTCATATCTGAAAGCAGGGAACAAGCTATTTCTGAAAGTGGTTAAAAAGAAGGAATGCAAACATATTGTCCTTCAATGGTTCTGACTTTAGGTTGAACGAGATGACTATTACCTTGTCTCTCGGACCTCTAAACCCTCTGGAGACTGCTGTGCCAGTGGTTTCATCGTGGTGAGCAATTGTCTGGAGTACATATGGATGATCGCAAATCCTCTCTTTGTCCAGAAAGAGTAACAAAGAGCCATCATTAAATGTCTCAGTTGCCATCTCTAGAGGTGCCAGCTTCCATCATTAAACAATGATAGATACTTAAGCAAGGGCATGATCACGACTTCTGATTTCCTGAAGACGTTCCTATTAACTTTGCTTATGGGAAGCCAATGAGAAATATTGGAATCATAATCGTGTGACCAGAGCTCACAATAGCGTCATAAACATGAGCCAGCTACCAAACATCTGATCACAATAATGTGACCATGGTGACACTGTAATGGCTGGAACACTGAAGACCTGTTACCATTGTAACTTTGAATGGTCACTGAATAAATGGTCACCATAACCTGAAGATTATCAGTAGACATGTTACATTATATCAGGCCCCGTGTACAGAATTTTACATAACTTCCAACCTCTCTTGGAAGAAGACAAAAATTATCTATTTTTACAGAACATGCATTATATCCTGTCTGGTCTTTTCAATTGTATTAACCCTCAGGTAATAAGCACTACATGACAATTGGTCTTACTTGGGTCTCCTAAGCCATAGATAGACAGTGGCCAAATGTTGTTTTTCTCAAAGACCTTAACGGAAGATAAGACTATATATACTATTCTCAGAAATTCTATATATTCCTTGCCCCTAAATCTAATATACATATTTAGTTTTCAAAATGCAATGGTCCATGACTTCCATGACAGAACTAGATATGCTTAATAAATTTTCCCATTATGGATGATTGAGAAATTTGCTTGGTTTATCTTTGACTCACATATTTCTTTAAAAAATAAGATGCACAAAAATGATCTTTGGGGGGGGGGGTTAAGGGGGGAAAGGTAGTTTGAAAGAAAATACAAGCAATAATACATCTGCTTTTAATTTTGATTTTTTAAATTTTTTTTAGCTGAAGTTGGAATTCCATACATTAAGATGTTCTGAAATCATTCTATCCTCATATGTGAGGCACCTTCTGTCACTAACCAAATAATTCCATTCCACAAAGAGAAAACAGTGCAACATCAACTACATTAGTTTGGCTCCCATGGGAAAAAACTCAAGGGACTTGAACAAATTAAAAGGCAATATTCCACTGTAATGAAATATATTAGTATTAATTTAATAACAGAGATATGTGCAAACATAAATACAACACAATCAATTAGGAAAATATACGGTATGGCTCATATTCTATTGGGGATCTTAAGATTGCTCATGGAAGAAAGGTTTTCAATTCCCACATTCCTCATTCAACTTCTTGCCACTCTTGAAGAGCTTCCTCAGAAGAGCCCAACTCAATCATTTGCTTAAAAGCAAGAAAGCATGCAATCGCTCAGATTCAGAACGAGCTAGTCTCCATCGATGGCCCAGTGGGATCGCACGAGGCGGGTCTTTGTTGGGAGGAGTTTGACTCCGTTACTTCCGAGGATATGGACAGGTTATGTGGGCGACTGCGAGCCACCACATGTTTATTGGACCCGTGTCCTTCCTGGCTTGTACTGGCATCCTGGGAGGTGACACGAGGCTGGCTCCAGGAGGTTGTCAATGCTTCTTTGAGTGAGGGTTTCTTACCTGCCTCCCTTAAAGAGGCCATGGTGAGGCCCCTCCTGAAGAGGCCCTCTCTGGACCCAGCTTTATTAGTCAACTATCGTCCTGTCTCCAACCTTCCCTTCTTGGCGAAGGTTGTAGAGAGTGTGGTGGCGCAACAGTTTCCCCGTCACCTGGAGGATGTTGATTATCTGGACCCGCGCCAGTCCGGCTTCCGGCCCGGGCATAGCACCGAGACAGCATTGGTCACGTTGGTAGATGATCTCTGGAGGGCCAGAGATGGGGGTTGTTCCTCCATCCTGGTCCTATTAGACCTCTCAGCGGCTTTTGATACCATCAACCATGGTATCCTATTGCATCGGCTGGAGGGGTTGGGGGTGGGAGGCACCGTTTTACGGTGGTTCTCCTCCTACCTCTCCGGTCGATTGCAATTTGTGTTGGCAGGAGAGCAGAGGTCGACCTCGAGACCCCTCACATGTGGGGTGCCTCAGGGGTCGGTCCTCTCGCCTCTCCTGTTCAACACATATATGAAGCCGCTGGGTGAGATCATCCGTGGTTTTGGGGTAGAGTACCACTTCTACGCTGACGATACGCAGTTGTATATATCTACCCCAAACCACCCCAACGATGCCGTAGCGGTGATGTGCCAGTGCCTGGAAGCCGTGCGGGGCTGGATGGGAAGTAACAGACTCAGACTCAACCCATCCAAGACCGAGTGGCTGTGGTTCCCGGCTGCCCGATTCAACCAGTTGACTTCATCACTGGCCATAGGGGACGAACATCTTACCCCTGTGGATGGGGTGCGCAACTTGGGCGTCCTCCTGGATACCCGGCTGTCTATGGAAGATCAAGTGACAGCCATGGCCAGGAGGGCGTTTTACCAGGTTCGCCTGGTACGCCAGTTGCGCCCCCTATTGGATCAGAATGCCCTTTGCACAGTCACTCATGCCCTCGTGACATCCCGACTGGACTACTGTAATTCTCTCTACATGGGGCTCCCCTTGAGGTGCACCCGAAGACTTCAGCTGGTCCAGAACGCAGCCGCGCGAGTAATAATGGGAACCTCTAGGTTTACCCATATAACACCGCTCTTACGCGAGCTGCACTGGCTGCCTGTCGTCTTTCGGGTGCGCTTCAAGGTGTTAGTGAACATCTTTAAAACGCTCCATGGCTCGGGACCTAGTTATCTGCGGGATCGGATCCTGCCTCATACATCCTCACGGCCGATTCGCTCCCACAGAGAGGGACTTCTCCGGGTGCCGTCCACTAGGCTATGCCAGTGGGCAACACCCAGGGGAAGGGCCTTCTCTGTGGCGGGCCCGGCCCTCTGGAACGACCTTCCCCCCGATATCAGAACAACTACGGACCTCCGCTCCTTCCGTCAAAAACTTAAAACACACTTTTTCTGCTTGGCCGGCCTTGGTTAGTCTCCGTCTAATAGGGTGAAAGGGATTTTAGGGAATATATATTTGGGGATTTTAGCACAGGGATAATCTAGTTTAATCTGTTTTTATTCATTCTATTTATGTATTTTTATAGTTATTTTAATTTCCCTGTGCACCGCTCCGAGTCCCCCAGGGGAGAGGATGCGGTATATAAATAAAAAATTATTATTATTATTATTATTATTATAATCAGGACCAGGTTGGGGGCCACAAAAGCTGGCCCCATCCCTTATCTTCCCCAGTTTCTCCATGTCCATCTAGAAGTTGTTGTAAAAACCCATATGTGCCTTCATCTGTGCAATCTCTGAGCCTGCTTTCATAGGGTTATGGATTGTGAGGAATCAAAGGAGAATATCTGTAGTTCAGGGTTGAATTGGGACATTTTTGGTATTCTTTGAGCATGACTATTTGTTTGCAGAGATTTCATTACCCAAGTAGTACATCATCAGTGTGAGTATACAAGCACTATGAGTTAGCCTTTTCTTCTCACCCCATTAATAAATTCAGAAGTAGAAGGTATGGGCAATAGGATACCACCAAAAGTTCAGTCAAGAATGTGCCCCAGAGGCAGCAATGGGCTGTTGCTGGTTCGGACTGGTTCAGGCAAACTGGTAGTTCTGATGATCAGGTAGCCCCACCCACTTGCATCTACCCTATTTTGTCCTATATTTCCTTCTTTCTGGCTCAGCTATTTTGCTGATTTCCGCGCCTCTGCTGTTCTACTTACCAGAGCTGCCTTAAAAGGTAAGCAGCTGAACTTCAAATTGCTGTATTTTGAACGCTGTGTGCAAGCGTGTTAGGTGTGCTCATGTGCATGCATGTGTGTGCACGTGAGTGTGCGCGCGCATGCATGTGCGTGTAAGTGTATGCACAAGAAGCATGTATGCAAAGCATACGATCATTGAACCACTTGTTAAACTGGTTGCAGCCCACCCCTGCCCAGAGGGACCTCTGAACCAGGACCAAATCTATTCCATCCATGAAAAGAAATCTATGTATATTTTGAAGGCTTTCGGACATTAAGTAGGGAACAATTCTTATTGTGAACTTCATTAAAGTCAGGGTTTTTTTAGGTGGTGGTATGTTGAATAGTCAATAGATTATATGATGTCCCTTGCAATGTAATTTCTTCATAACTCATTTTTCCACACTCACACAATCCCAAAAGTTTATGTTTGCAAAGCAACATTTACATTTTTGAACTTTTATCTTTATTTGAGAGGAAGACAAATAAGGTGTGAGAATGGTTGCAAGAGAGAAGACACTTTATCAAAATATTTAAAGAGCATTTACTTTTGTGCAACATTTCCCACTCTAGGAACCACTGAATTTGCCCACAGTGAAGATAAAATGCCATGTAGTTTATTAACATTGATGATGATGAGGAGGAGGAGGATGGTGATGATGAACATGTATCAGCCGCTCAACTGGGAAGAATCTTTGACCAATCTTCTCTTCAAGGATGATATAATTAGGATTACAGTAGTAATTTGAGGATGTTCTAGATGTCTCCTTTCTTATATATTTATTAACTCATAATGAATTTTTAAAGTAATATTTTGAGTTCCTACAAGCTAACAATCATCATCTTCACCATCACCATGTTACATCAGTATATAAACAGTTCTTTAGTCCATGACATCAGCATAAAACCAATTAAGAGTGGAGGTGTACAAACAAATTTAACTCCAACAGAGAACAATAAGGAAATGCAAAGTGAACTGATTACTGTACACAAAGAACTGGGCTAATAAACAAGCCAGTTCATAATGATATACTCAAAGAGTGTGAATTCTGCACACAATGACAGATGATTTTGTGAGATCACGTTCCAAGAAAGTATGTTCAGTGTACATCATATGAAGGTTCCTATTAATAGAGAAGTTATATAAGAATATGAATGAAATGATCATTTTTAATGAAATTCAATTAAATTGAATTTAAATTATATTCCAATAACATGCTTGATATTTACTGTAAATTGTCTCGTTTTTTCCTTCTCCAATGGACTCAATATCTCGTTCACAAGCAATTTAAGAAGTTATTTGGCACCAGATTCTAATATGCTACTTTGAAGAACATGGTAGATGAATTACAATCACAATTAATGACATGTCAATATCTTTCTAAGAAAAATATTGATATCCAATTGGTAATCAAGCATTTACTAGATGGCATACCCATATTTCAGTGACTTTCATCCATCACCCTGGGCATCCAAATCCAGGGAAGTTTGGAAGATGAATTTTAAAGTCATGCCAAAAGCAAAAACAAAAAGATCTGTATTGAAATTATATTCATCACATATAAACATATGCATATCACCTAAGTTTTAAATTTTGGCCAGAATACGGATGGGAAATTTAATGCTATCAATCATTTTGAGTATCAAACTAGGAACAAAATATTACACCAGACTTGTAAAATGAAAGCTTATGTGCATCTCTCAATCATATTACCTCTGTTTGCATGATATGACTAAGCTATCCCTTTCCCCCCCAAAACCCCCTAGTTAAGAAGACTATCCATATGTACCATATTTTTCGGAGTATAAGACGCACCTTTTTCCAATAAAAGAGGGTGAAAATCTGGGTGCGTCTTATACATCGAATACAGCATTTTTTGCCTCCTGAAACCCCGCCCCTTCACCAAAATGGCCGTGTGCATACCCTTATGGAGGCTTCCAGAGAGCTCCTGGGGGCTGGGGAGGGAAGAAATGAGCAAAAACTAGGGCGTTTTTGCCCTCCACCCCAGCCCAGAGCAGCACTCTATAAGCCTCCATAAGGCTACGCATACTATTTTTTGACCAAAAAATGGCCCGTTTTCACACAAAAAACCGGGCCATTTTTCCTTGTTTTGCCCCCCCCCTCTCCCGAGCACTCTGCAAGCGCCTCCCCAGGCTATTTAGCCTTTTATTTGAAAAAAACCAGGCCCATTTTGGTGAAAAATGGGCCGTTTGGGGGAGGTTTGCACAGTGCAAAAAGAGTTTCCCCCCCCTTTCGGAAAGCTGTTTAGTTATTTTTATATTTTTTATATTTTTATATTTTTTATATTTTATTATATTTATATCCCGCCCTTCTCCACAGAGGACCCAGGGCGCCGCACAGGAATTTAAAAACATACAAAAAATAAATACATAATTTAAAATATATTAAACTATTCTAATCCTATGCTAAAACCAATTTAAAACTCTCTAAAATAGTCCCCATGGGAGGTTAGGCTAGGCTGGCTTATTGGAAAAGATATGTCTTTAGACATTGGCGAAAGAGGCGGAGGTCAATGATGGTGCGTAATTCAGGGAGTAGGTTATTCCAAAGGGCAGAGCCCGCCACAGAGAAGGCTCTTCCCCTGGGTGTCGCCAGTCGGCATTGTCCGGCCGACGGCACCCTGAGAAGACCCTCTCTGTGGGAGCGGATCGGCCGAAGGGATGTATGGGGCAGAAGGCGGTCTCGCATATAACTAGGCCCCGAGCCATGGAGCGCTTTAAAGATGGTCGTCAAAACCTTGAAGCGCACTCGAAAGGCCACAGGAAGCCAGTGCAGCTCGCGCAGGATCGGTGTTATGTGGGAGCATCTAGTGGCTCCCGTAATCACCCGCGCGGCTGCATTCTGGACTAACTGTAGCTTTCGAGTGCACCTCAAGGGAAGCCCCATGTAGAGAGCATTACAGTAGTCGAGTCGGGACGTCACGAGAGCTTGAGTGACTGTGTGAAGGGCAGCCCGGTCCAGTAAGGGGCGCAATTTGCGCATCAGGCGCACCTGATGAAATGCCCCCCTGGCCACGGCCGCCACATGGTCCTCCATGGACAGCTGGGAATCCAGGAGGACACCCAAATTGCGCGCCCTCTCCACGGGGGCCAGTGTTTTGCCCCCAATGGCCAGAGCTGGAGTAATCTGGCTGAACCGGGGTGCCGGAAACCACAGCCACTCAGTCTTGGCAGGGTTGAGCTTGAGTTTGTTACCACCCATCCAGATCCGTACGGCCTCCAAACACCGGGACAGCACTTCGGCGGCATCGTTGGGGTGGTCTGGGGTGGATATGTACAGCTGAGTGTCGTCAGCGTACAGATGGTACTCCACCCCAAAACCACGGATGATCTCACCCAGCGGCTTCATATATGTGTTAAACAGGAAGGGCGAGAGGATCGACCCCTGAGGAACCCCACATAAGAGGGGTCTCGAGGTCGACCTCTGCCCTCCCGTCAACACATATTGCGACCAACCAGAGTGGTAGGACGAGAACCACCGCAAAACGGTGCCTCCCAGCCCCAACCCCCCCCCAGTCGGTGCAATAGGATACCATGGTCGATGGTATAAAAAGCCGCTGAGAGCTCTAACAGGACTAGGATAGAGGAATAACCTCTATCCCGCGCCCTCCAGAGATCATCAACCAACGCGACCAATGCCGTCTCGGTGCTGTGACCGGGTCAGAAGCCGGACTGGCGCTTGTCTAGATAATCAACTTCCTCCAGGTGTCGCGGAAACTGTTGGGCCACCACACTCTCAACAACCTTCAGTAAAAAGTGAAGGTTGGAGACCAGACGATAGTTCTCCAACAATGCTGGGTCCAGGGACGGCTTCTTGAGGAGGGGCCTCACTACCGCCTCTTTCAAGATGGTGCTCCTACCAGTTCAGACCAGTTTGGCCAAACCAGTAGTGGTTTGACGGCTTGGGTTGCTGGAACTGGCAGAAACCTAGGCCTGCCACGCTCCTAAACTGGTTACCTGGTTGATGCCATTGGCTCGGCGATTTTGTTTTTCAGTTCTGCGCATGTGCGGAACAATTTCAATTGTACTATGCATGTGCGCGAAGCGCACATATGAGCAAACTGGCTGTAGTACTGGCAGGGACCCACCCCTGACTCACACATAACCATTCCCTCTACCTCTACCACCACTACCCCCAGCCTGCAAAGCCGGAAAGGTTGGGGATTGCTGGTCTGGTTTAATAAATAAACGAAAGATTTGCTTTAACAGCATGTATCACCTCCTTAAGAATCAGCAGGAGATTGATGTATACTATTGCACATGGATAAGTCTTCAATATATTAAAAATGATGACTTTAAATGTTATGGAATGGCTTATGATAATCAACCTTCAAATCTCATTTTTTTCATATTTAACAAATACAATACTCCATTCATACATAGGACCAGATAGAATCCAACTTCTTTCAACTGAATGATGTTCAGGCAAATTTCTCTCAAGAAGGTAATAAGTATTAATGATGACAATCTGTACAGGCAGCATTTGCTCAGAGCTGGGGTTTTTCTCATTTCAAAAAGCAAAGATGAAAAAAAATATCACTGCACTTTTAATGAAAGATATTCATGTTAGAAATGAACATTTTTGCCTTTGAGAAGTAAAATAATACATGTTCATCATAAAATGTTAATATATGTCTAGCTTTCATATTTCTCTAGATTGGATGGGTTCTTAATGACATACAGGCAAAAAAGCAATGATATTTTACACATGCACACACTCACATAATCCCCAAGGTTCATGCTTGAAAATATGATTAATATGATATGATATGATATATGGTATGGTATGGTATGGTATGGTATGGTATGGTATGGTATGGTATGGTATGGTATGGTATGGTATGGTATAACCTAACCTAACCCAACCCAACCCAACCCAACCCAACATCATAACATAACATAACATAACATAACATAACATAACATAACATAACATAACATAACATAACATAACATAACATAACATAACATAACATAACATAACATAACATAACATAACATAACATAACATAACATAACATAACATAACATAACATAACACATCCTTGAGTGAGGGTTCCTTGCCTGCATCCCTAAAAGAGGCTATGGCGAGGCCCCTCCTCAAGAAGCCCTCTTTGGATCCAGCTTTATTAACCAACTATCGTCCAGTCTCCAACCTTCCCTTTTTGGCGAAGGTTGTTGAGAGTGTGGTGGCACAACAGTTTCCCCGTCACCTGGAGGAAGTTGAGTATCTAGATCCGCGCCAGTCCGGCTTTCGGCCCAGGCATAGCACCGAGACGGCATTGGTCGCGTTGGTCGATGATCTCTGGAGGGCCAGAGATGGGGGTTGTTCCTCCATCCTGGTCCTATTAGACCTCTCGGCGGCTTTCGATACCATCGACCATGGTATCCTATTGCATCGGCTGGGGGGGTTGGGGGTGGGAGGCACCGTTTTACGGTGGTTCTCCTCCTACCTCTCTGACCGATCGCAATTTGTGTTGGCAGGAGAGCAGAGGTCGACCTCGAGACCCCTCACATGTGGGGTGCCTCAGGGGTCGGTCCTCTCGCCTCTCCTGTTCAACACATATATGAAGCCGCTGGGTGAGATCATCCGTGGTTTTGGGGTAGAGTACCATCTCTACGCTGATGACACTCAGCTGTATATATCTACCCCAAACCACCCCAACGATGCCGTAGCGGTGATGTGCCAGTGCCTGGAAGCCGTACGGATCTGGATGGGAAGTAACGGACTCAGACTCAACCCGACCAAGACCGAGTGGCTGTGGTTTCCGGCTGCCCGATTCAACCAGCTGACTCCATCGCTGTCCATAGGGGGCGAACATCTTGCCCCTGTGGATGGGGCGCGCAACTTGGGTGTCCTCCTAGATGCCCGGCTGTCCATGGAAGATCAAGTGACAGCCGTGGCCAGGAGGGCGTTTTACCAGGTTCGCCTGGTTCGCCAGTTGCGCCCCCTATTGGATCGGGACGCCCTTCGCACAGTCACTCATGCTCTCGTGACATCCCGACTGGACTATTGCAACTCTCTCTACATGGGGCTCCCCTTGAGGTGCACCCGGAGACTTCAGATGGTCCAGAACGCAGCCGCGCGGGCAATTCTGGGAACCTCCAGGTTTACCCACATAACACCGCTCTTGCGCGAGCTGCACTGGCTGCCTGTCGTCTTCCGGGTGCGCTTCAAGGTATTAGTCATCATTTTTAAAGCACTCCATGGCTCGGGACCTAGCTATCTGCGGGATCGGATCCTGCCTCACACATCCTCACGGCCGATTCGCTCCCACAGAGAGGGACTTCTCCGGGTGCCGCCCACTAGACTTTGTCAGCGGGCGACGCCCAGGGGAAGGGCTTTCTCTGTGGCGGGCCCAGCCCTCTGGAATGACCTTCCCCCCGACATTAGAACGACCACGGAGTTCCGCTCCTTCCATCTAAAATTAAAAACACATCTTTTCTGCTTGGCCGGCCTAGGGTAGTCTCTCTCTATGGGGTTTTAGTTACTTATAATTGGGAATTTTAGTATTTTAATGGGGCATTTTTTAGCACAGCTATATGTTTAATTTGTTTTTAATGTGTTTGTATATTTATTGTTTTAGTTTTCCCTGTGCACCGCTCCGAGTCCCTATGGGGAGAGGGAGCGGTCAACAAATTAAAATTATTATTATTATTATAACATAACATAACATAACATAACATAACATAACATAACATAACATAACATAACATAACATAACATAACATAACATAACATAACAATATAATGATAGGATATAATATTGTAACATAGCACAATATAATATAATACATATAATATATTATAATACATGTATTGTCACATTATGCTGTTAGGTTAGGTTAGGTTAGGTTAGGTTAGGTTAGGTTAGGTTAGGTTAGGTTAGGTTAGGTTAGGTTAGGTTAGGTTAGGTTAATATATACTGAAACCAATCAAATGTCTTTTAAGATAAGGGTTAGAAGAGTTATGCTACTAGAGAAAGGCCCTGTTTCTTGAAACAATGAGTTCTTGAAACAATATGTGAATAAAGGAATTTATGGATGACTTCTGTGTTTTGGAATCTTCCTATTGGCAAAACTATTTCCCTTTGTATTTTTCACCAGAGAGTTTATTTCTGAAGTATGAAGAACTAATAGCCAATGAAATTTCTTCAGGACAAGGTATTAGAGCAGACATAAGGAATGTGAAACTCTCTAGAAGTTGTTCAATTAAAATTTAGAGACGGGATATTGGAATTTAATGGAGGAGAAAGGGAGAGAATAATTTCTCTAAATTTATCCAGGGAGAGTGAAATTTTTCAGAAATATCTTAAGGACAGGATTTTCCCTTGGCAATGAGAGTGGCTATTGAAAAACTCCCAACGTGAAATTCCATTTTGGTGTCTTCCTTGGGGATTGATATGAAGCTTAGAAAGTCAGGAAAGCTGTAGATCATGAGGAACAGAACTTTAAAATGAAATGCAATACCCAAAACATCTGTAGGATCTGATAGTGTTTTCAGATTGTCCACACAAAGCAACTTGAAGTCACAATGCAAGCTCCATCCTGTGTGTGTGCATGTGTGTGCGAGTGTGCATGCGTGTGCATGTGTGTGTATGTGTGTATACGCGCACCATGTCATAAATCACATATAAAAGAGATGGAGGTCGTGAAACTCATTTCAGAATTTGCCGACACACACACACTCCTATAGACATCCATGCAGGATATTCATTCACCCTCTAACCTTGTAACTAAGTAAGAATGTCACTATTTTGCCATTGGGACATAAGAATATTCTCTTCTTCATTGGGCAAGTTTTGTAAACAGTTAACAGATTAACAGAGTTGGAAGGGACCTTGCAGGTCATCTACTCCAACCCCCTGCCCAAGCAGGAGACCCTACATCTGCCTCTACCTAGTATTGAACTCACAACCTCCTGATTGGGAGGCGAGAGCTCCACCTCTAGTTCTTACAGATTGGCTGAGAATAAAGAAAAATGCAGGATAATTTGAAGTACAATCTCAACACTTCATGCCATTGAAAATGTTGAATCAGGCTAAGAATGTAAGGTATTCAGTGCTATGTGAAGGGTATTAAATTCCTCACTTCTATAGCAAGGCTCTTGCAAAATGTATGGTGGGATTGCAAAACCTGGAGAATCAGTGATTTCTTAATCCCAATAAAAATGTTTACATGTATTTTGATTTGATTTTCATATCATAGTCTCTTAAACGGAAATCTAAAATAGGGAAGAATAATTTCCTGTATTTTTTTCTTCCGATGTGATTTATATAGTCAGAGAAGTCACAACAGAGCTCTAGACTCAGTAAGAAGGAATTGAGTTCTGACTTCTGTTGCTTCTTTTGTCTTTGACACATCCATTCTAACGAGTAGGTGGAAAACCTCAAATTCATGATGTTTTGGGTTAAATTATTAAACTCAGAAAACAACAAAGAAATAACTGCCCATGTTTTGCTAGAAAGCTGTCATTTTTAAATGGAACTAGCCCAGGTATTTATTTATAGGGAGGAAATGTCTGGACCAAACATAATTTCTAATATTGGATTTCCCCCCTTATAAGAGGGAGCCTCCTTATAGAGTACTGTCAACATATACTGCGCTGTACAGTAGAAGTCATTTTACGACAGTACAGTGGAAGTCATTTTAAGGCACAACAAGCTGTATCTTAACAGAACACACACCCTGAGGGGTATTAGGAGTGTATTATCCTCACAGTATTTTTTTCCAGAGAGTAAGTCATCTGTGTACCAAGAATTATGCTGGAACACACACACACACACACACACACACACACACACACACACAGAGGGACAGAGACAGAGACAGAGAGACAGCCATTTATATATCGAGAGAGATTGTGACAGCAGCAGTAGCAGCAAACCACAATAGTCCTAAAATGTGGCCTGACATCTGGTGCAATAATTTTGTGGTACATATTAAATAATATATACAATCATCCAAATTAAAATACTTTTTTTTTCAAAAATCACTTTTACCCTAATTTTTCCAGGGTTTATAGCCACTAGCCAGGAAAGGCAATATGGTCATAGTCGTAGACATATTCATTCAAGAATGTCCGGTTTTCGTAGGCGACAGACGTGTTTTGTTACTCGTCCGCCGCTTGCTCTCCTGGTGGGCCCCCCTGGGGGCACAGGGGGTTCTGAAGGAATCCCCTGCCATATGGGTGGCTTGCTGGAGACCCCCAACCAGGCGGCGGCCGGTGGAGCGTGCTTCCAGCTTCGCCCCAGGAGCCGGGAAGCAGAAAGGGGGGGGAGGGTGTTACATTTTAGTAAAACTAAAGATTGAATGTATGAATCTTAAAAATGTGCCAAATGTATATATCTCCTAATGCTACTTGTTTAATATGATATTGTATGAGGACCCGATTGCAGTCACCATCTCTGATATGGAAGCTCTAAAATGTATAATATAAACCCTAATTACCCTTCCCTAATATTATAAAATTGTAAAATCAATAAAAACTTTTATTCAAAAAAAAGAAAAAAAGAAAGGGGAGGCTTTGCCCTTTCGCCGATGGACTCCGGAATCAATGGAAGAATTTGAAAGCTGGCTGGAGTGCCGGGGATGGAGGGTCTTTCCTAATCTCCTGGTCTGCAATTGAGGGACAAGCGAGCACTGTGAGTTTCACTTTCAATCAACTCTAAATGGAGAATGGAGGGGGGAGTTAATCTGATCTGACCCCCCCTCAGAATAAAGCAGCGGTTGAAAAAGCTCTCCCCAGGAATGGGGAGAAAAAGAGAATCAGCTTCCTATCTGAAATAACAATAGTAAAAAAAAAATGTATCTACATTATTGCAGTTGTAACATTATAGTGTGGAAACTTTTTGCAATAAGAAAATGAAACTTTCACTCTCCTTCCTGTGAGGAGGTGGGGCAAATGGCTCCTCTTTGTTCCCTGCCGGAAAACTTTTCTTTGTTCGTGAACTCTTCCTTCGGCGTTTAAGATCGCAAGACTTTAAACTTTCTAGCTTAATTTCTCCTCGGGGAATCTTTGGCATCTCTCCCAATACGTGGACATCTAGATTTTGATAAGATAATC
Organism: Rhabdophis nuchalis; assembly: GCA_039707465.1. Taxonomy (NCBI): domain Eukaryota; kingdom Metazoa; phylum Chordata; class Lepidosauria; order Squamata; family Natricidae; genus Rhabdophis; species Rhabdophis nuchalis. The sequence continues at coordinate 158,782,006 of CM077645.1, forward strand.
CCTTCTTCTTGGTTTTCTTTGGTTTTATATGCTACCAGGACTGAATTTTTATTCGAGTTGTTCCGATACCTTGGACTTCACCAGCTGCCTGCTTTTCTGACGCCATCTTTTCTACAAACTAGAACTTATAATCGGGACAATGGTTTCTAAAAAACCACCTACTGGAAAGTCCTTTTCTGCACCATCATCTACTCACTCCAGTCCAGTTATGCAGCAGACAAAGATCACCGCATTGTTGCAAAAAGAGAAGATCACCATGGAAAAAAAAACCCTGATCTATGTGATTGTTCAAAAGCAACAGTGACTTGATGGCACACACACTTGATTCCAGGCAGTACAGAGATGTATTGGTTGGCCAACAGTACCCGCATGAGGTACTGTAGATTTTTTCACCTCTGGTAGAAATATTAGTAAATTATGTTTGCCATCAATGGTTTGGAAGCATTCAGAAATGGCACTTCAGAATCTGCAGGTGCATGAGTATAGCTCTCTCTGCAAGCTTCAAAAGACATAGTTGCCTGTAGTGGGATCCTACCAGTTTAACAACTGGTTTGGTGATCATGCGCTTCACATGCGCGTGCAATGCACAGTTTTGAGAAAAAGTAACTTCCGCATTACTGTTCGGGTGGAAAACAGCTGAGGCACAGCAATCTACTCTGCTGCGGGACTCAGCTGAGAAGATATATGTGAGTTAAGTACAGGGGCAGGTGGGCGGGCTCACTTCATTGTCAGAGTGAACTAGTTTGTTCCCAGCTGATGGTCGGAGCTACCGATACACCCAAACTGGTCTGAACCAGTAGAATCCCACCCCTGATGGTTTCTTTAAAGACCTGCTGTCTCCTCCTATGAAATGAATCATTAAAAAATTAAATTCATAGCATGGCAGAATCTAAAAATAAAAGTAAAATTAAACTCTCCTTTGCATTGGGCTGAAAATAATCCTGGTGCTCAACAGTTAACAATCTTCCTGCATGGATGCATTTAATAATAATAATAATAATAAATTGGAATTTATTAACCGCACCCTCTCCCCACAGGGACCCGGGGCGGTGCACAGGCATAATTAAAACAATATATAATAATACAGACATTACTAAAATAAAATTAAATAAATTACCCGTGCTAAAAATACAATTAAAAAACCCATTAAAATTTATCGTTAAAAGACAGAGAGAACTATTCAAGGCCGGCCAGTCGAAAGAGATGGGTCTTTAACTTTACACGGAAGGAGCGGAGGTCGGTGGTCGTTCTAATATCAGGGGGAAGGTCGTTCCAGAGGGCCGGGCCCGCCACAGAGAGCGCCCTTCCCCTGGGCATCGCCCGCTGACAAAGTCTAGTGGACGGCACCCGGAGAAGCCCCTCTCTGTGGGAGCGAATCGGTCGTGAGGATGTGTGGGGCAGGATCCGATCTCGCAGATAGCTAGGTCCCGAGCCATGGAGCGCTTTGAAGATGATAACTAACACCTTGAAGCGCACCCGGAAGACGACAGGTAGCCAGTGCAGCTCGCGCAAGAGCGGTGTTACATGGGCAAACCTAGAGGTGCCCATAATTGCTCGCGCGGCTGCATTCTGAACTAACTGAAGCCTCCGGGTGCACCTCAAGGGGAGCCCCATGTAGAGAGAGTTACAATAGTCCAGTCGGGATGTCACGAGGGCATGAGTGACTGTGCGAAGGGCGTCCCGATCCAATAGGGGGCGCAATTGGCGGACCAGGCAAACCTGGTAAAACGCCCTCCTGGCCACGGCTGTCACTTGCTCTTCCATAGACAGCCGGGTATCCAGGAGGACACCCAAATTGCGCGCCCCATCCACAGGGGCAAGATGTTCGCCCCCTATGGCCAGCGTTGGAGAGAGCTGGTTGAATCGGGCAGCCGGAAACCACAGCCACTCGGTCTTGGTCGGGTTGAGCCTAAGTCCGTTACTTCCCATCCAGATCCGCACGGCTTCCAGGCACTGGCACATATGATATATAAATACATCACAACATCAGCTACAGCATACAATATAGTATCATGAAGCATAATATAGTAATCATGTCATATACAATAAGAGTGATTACAATAATATTATATGGGATAATAAGTTTGTTAATACAATATTTCTAACATGCTTTCCCCCACTCAAAAAAATGGTTTTATCAAAATTTCACCCTGTTTTTTTTTAAAGAATATTATGAGTCATTGGCTCATTGATTGGCTTAAGTGCAGCTCTTGGTGTGTGAGAGCATTTTGTGATCATATCTGGTTAGAAAAGGAACATAAGGAAAGCTCACTTTTTTCCCTTATAGCAATTAACTGTGTGCTGCACATCGTAATACTACACTGCCCTGCCATGGATTTGGTTTTCCGTACAAAGGAAGCCCGTCTTCAATTTAGAAAGGTTAAGAAACCATTAGCACTGATGGCTTATAGAACATAAACATTTGAGATGACTCATACTTCGTTTCTTCATGCCATTTAGGAATTAAGGATTCTTAATTGATGTAATGCACCACAAGTTCCAATGGTTTTCAGCGAGAGGAGCGCATAACTCTCCTGTAATTTGAGTACACTATTCTAATTGATTAATTGAGTTTCCTTGTAAGGCAGCTTTGGAGTTTGGGAATGCTATCTGTGTTCAATGTAATAATAAAAATGCTTGAACCTGCAATATAAAGTCATTGTATCAATCGAGGGAGAAAGTACAGAATGTTATAACTCAAATGGGAGGCACATTTTCTGGCAACAGGGCTTGTATTTTGCACCGAACAAACATTAAGAGTGGAGATTACAATAAAACTGAGCATTTATTTCCAATAGAGATAGTCATCAACTTATGGCCACAACTGAGCCCCAAATTTCCATTGTTAAGTGAGACAGTAGTTAACATCTTACAACCTTTCTTGCCGCTGCTGTTAAGTGAATCACTGCTGTTGTTAAGTGAGACACAATGAATCCGCATTCCCCATTGACTTTGCTTGACAGAAGGTTGCAGAAGGGAATCACATGATCCCAATTGCTAGCATCTGAATTGTGATCGCAGGATACCGCAATAGTTGTAAGAGTGAAAATTGGTCATGCCACTTTTTTCAGTGTTGTAACTTTGAGCAGTCACTAAACAAACTGTTGTAAGTCAAGAATTATCTTTATGCAGATCTTTTCCATTTGCTGCAAAAAACTAAGCAGGGATTGAACTTGATGGTTATACGAGAGCCGAGGGGGTGCAATGGTTAAAGCGCAGTACTTCAGGCTACTTCAACTGTTTGCTAGCTGCAGTTCGGCAGTTGAAATCTCACCGGCTCAAGGTTGACTCAGCCTTCCATCCTTCTGAGGTGGGTAAAATCAGGACCCAGATTGTTGGGGGCAATATGCTGACTGTGCAAACCACTTAGAGAGGGCTGTAAAAGCACTATGAAGAGGTATATAAGTCTAAGTGCTGATGCTATTGCTATATGAGTGGGGAGACTTCTAGAGATTCCAAATCTGTAGAACATGAAAGAGAAAATCAAAAGCACTTTGAACCACCTTACGATTGCTTCTCAGATATCGGGAGTGAACTTAATTTAATAGAAGAGGGAAGACTATACTTGAATTTGGGATAATATATATATTTTAAAATGCCTTCCTGTCTGATATTGAACGAAATAATCAGCAGAATGCAATTCACTGCTTTCTCCCTGAACATTTTGAGAGGGAGAATATAAAGGCACATGAATTTAAACAAGGAATTTTCTAGGCATGCCTCAGCACTATTTTCTGTAAAAATAGCATTTAGCACCAAGACCTTCCCCCAATGCTAGTGTTGACTAGCATTGATGATGTTACCTAGTTTGGGTAATGAAAAGTCTGCAAGAAAACAGGCAAGCTCAAAGAGTGCCAAGGGCACTTATTCCTGGGGATATAAAAATTGGAGCCTTACAATTGGACTATGTTAAGTAATAATGTTATAATATGGTGGATTCTATGCTAGTTAAAAAAGCAGAGCTATGGCATCTATCTATCTATCTATCTATCTATCTATCTATCTATCTATCTATCTATCTATCTATCTATCTATCTATCTATCTATCTATCTATCCATCTATCATCTATCTATCTATCTCAGGGGTGTAAAACACGATATCATTGAGGGCCGCATTAGGGTTGTGTTTGACCTTGGGGGGCCAGGATGGGGATAGCCAGGGTGGGCATGGCCAGCTTGATGTCACTAGTGTTGGGGGCACCTGTGGTGGCCCAAGTGCTCTGCCAGCAAAAATGGGCTCCTGAACTCCTTTTTTGGCTGGGACGGCCTCCTGCAACATGAGTTTTCCCTCTTCCTTCATAATAAAAATTACAATGTTGCCAGAATGTTTAAGTGGACCTGGGAAGGGGAATGAGGGAGGGTTACATTCTTTCAATATGTATTTTGTTTTCCTGCTGCAATTTCCATTTTTTCCCCTTTCTCTAACTCTGATAACCTATAGTAGTGTCCTAATATCATATAATGCCAGTGTGAACTTTTTTCTTTGGCATGATATAAAATATTCATAGCAATATGTGCATTTTAGTCAGATCGCTCACAATTTGCATCATCCAGTCCGTTAAAGGGGCCACAATTGATTTCAGTCATGGTTCAAGGCTGCTCTGAAATAATCACAAAACAATACTATGAAATTACAGGGTTTTTTTTTAAATGTATGGCAATGTCATGACATTTTATAATTGAGACCTCTAGTTCTCATAGCTATATCAGAATCCATAAGAAATGATGGGGACGGGAGAGAAGAATTGTGTTTTGACAGACGCAACAGCATGAGATGTACAAGCGAGATTGTATAAAGTCAGCCATGTAGAAAGTTATCGGATGTTCCAGTTTGTGCCCCCATGAAATTGGCACAAATCATCTGGATTTGACTTTGGGAAGGTGGTTAGAAGAAACACAAGAGAGAGCAAACAAGGAGGTAATGGCCACTCAATGACTTAACCTATGTCATAGGGCAAACGTAGATGTCAAAAAAGAATCAAATAAAGATGAATGGACTTCTCATGCGACAGTGCAATGCCTCATTGGGCTCAATTTAATTAAACAGAGAAACTGCTCATATGGAAAGATTAATAGGGCAGAGGCCATATAGTAAACCAAGGCAAAAGTAACACCATGCATAGATAGTATTGGACACCAGCTATGACATGGCATTATTTTAAAAAAGCTAAAGAAGCCAATACGGGGAACATAAAGCCAGGTCCAAATTATAAAGGAAGTCCTTGCATTTTTGCTATTTGTGATCTGATGTAACTAAGTCACTCTCAGCAAATGAGTTAGGTAGTAAGATTTTCCTAGAGCCTGTAACAGTTAAATGGAGTAAATATTTGCCCCTTCTCACTTTCCTTCCTTCCTTCCTTCCTTCCTTCCTTCCTTCCTTCCTCCCTCCCTCCCTCCCTCTTTCCCTCCCTCCCTCCCTCCCTCCCTCCTACTATCCTTCAATGCTTCAGTTGATGATTTGTTGCCTTTGATATATTGGGATTGCATCTCAAAACATACAGTGACCATGGCTACTGTATGTTTTAAAGTTTTAAAGTTTTGGAGTTGTAGTATTCTCATCACATCAGTAAAGCTGATTTAGAACCAGTCCAATACAACTACAGCTCTTATGATTCTGTATAACATACTGCAGCCTAAAATATTCTGATATGAAGAACTGCAGCTTTATTAAAAGCGAGCTATTTAACATAAAACACTGATAGTTAAGAGTTTTCCTCATTTTTTATTTGGAACTCTGTTCTAAATAAATATCCCATTGTCATTGAAATAAAAAGATAAGCATGCTAAAAAAAATCAGAAATATGTAGGCTTTTGCATTGCTAAATAGAACCCAGAAGAAAATAACTCTTAACCATGTTATTGTTATTGGCCATCTACAATCTTATCTAACTCCTTGACTGGCTCACAGACCTGTTCATGAAAATGATGCTAATGAAAATAAAATATCACTAAACTAACTTTATGTATCCATAACTAACTTCATAAAGGTAGCCATAAGCTGAGGCTCTGCAAACTTTTCAACTTTAGGATTTGTGGACTTCAACTCCCAGAATTCTTAAGCTGGTGTTTTATTTGAACTAAATAATGGGCAAGATTGTTCTTTTAGTTAAAAACAAACATTATCTGGGTTTAAAAAACTCATTACCGAGGAAAATAATCTATTAATATTCCCAAAATCTCTTTTTGAAGGAGAGATGGGTGGTTACGAAGTAAGAAAAAAAAAATCACATTTGTTTGTTTGTTTTTATATTTTTATATTATGGATGCTTTAATTTGGATACCTCCACTGAGCAGGGAGATGGACTTCACAACTTCTAATATAACTTGAGATGATAACTTTAAACTGGAGACTGGAGGTTAAGACTTCCAAGAGATTGAGTAATATGAGTATATTCATTCCTTTGGAGATCTATGGTCAAAATACCCTGAATAATTCAGCCTACTCATTCCATCCTGTGTTAAATGCTTAAGGGGGGTTCTTTTTCCAACATACTATATAAACTGTGCCTATGTACACAGACAGACAGACATGAAGGAGTATTGCACATGTATCTGCTCTCCTCATTTTGGACTTTACTGTAACAAAGGTAAATAATATATGTCATCACTGTTACATATGCAAGAATAAGAGTTTTAGCCAAGCTCTTACATGATTCGTAATAACAACTGATCCTAGTTGTTATTATGAATATTTTCCCTGCAAGGAAAAAAATAACCATACTATGATAAAGCAGCTAAAGAAATGTTAAAGCTCAGCTACTGGCTCTGAAACAAACCAGAATTGTATTTCTCGGTGTGTCTGTTTGTGTGAGAAAATGGAAAGCTCCCCCAATGCCTCTTCCCGTGATAGTGACTATTTCCTAACAGCCTCAAGTGTTTAACATATTGAAACAGTTCATCTTCCTCCAATGAACTTTAATAACTCTGCCAGGTAAGACAATATGCTCCATACTTCTTCATATTGTCTGATCCTCTCAACATATCTATACTGATCTCCTCATCTGGTCAACTTTACAGCTTCGGTGTTTAGAGACCACTGAGCACAGTTATTACCATCATCAATAACCTGTCCCACGTTCTCCTTTTCATTTCTAATGCTTTCCCCTTTCCCCCTTCAAAATCTAATAATAGCTCTTTGCCATGATCACTGATCAATACGGGCGGGGAGGGGGCACCTGTTCACCTCACTCAACGTGCCCTGCTAAAGGAACATGACAAAGGGACAAATATTGTCCTTATCGGCCCCCCAATGATTGTAAATAAGAAGTGAATCTTGCAACACATCCTTTGGGGTAGGTTTGGCAGAAAGCGACAGATAGCTTTCGAGACCCAAAACTAATTTCTCTCTATCCCCTTTGCTTCAGGTATGATCGTTGGAAACATTAATAAACACAAAGATTTGTTGGCTTTTGCAACAGAAGGCTGCAGTAGCAAAGACCCAGCCCTGAGAAATGGAGACAGTCATGAAAGCCGAGGGATCTCATATTGATTCCAAAGCTTCAGGGAAACCTAAATAATGGGTTGCATTTAAACACAAAAATAGAACTTTTGCTGCATTCAGAAAGGTATGTGTGTTCTACATAGTTTCTCATTTACAGAATCTACCTCACACCTCCATCCGTGTTACATCCATGGATACAGCTGCCTGTACCGTACAATCCAAGCCTTGTTATCTGTAGGCTACATAGGTAGTATTCAGCAGGTTCTGACCAATTCTGGAGTACCAGTAGCAGAAATTTTGAGTAGTTCAGAGAACCAATAACTATTACCTCTGTCTGTCTCTGCCCCCATCTATTCTCTGCCTCCCAAGTCCCAGCTGATCAGGAGGGAATGGGGATTTTACAGTAGCCTTCCCCTGCCATGCCCATCAAGCCACACACCCCAAGCTACACCACGCCCATGCCCACACCACACCCACCAAGCCACACCCACAGAACTGGTAGTGCAATTTTTTGAATCCCACCACTGGTAGGCTATTTTAGTAAATTTAGATGGAATTAATTTTGGATCCCTGGAAAAGGGGGCAGGGATTTGACTTCCAACCTTCTGAGAATTTGGGTTGGAATTCCGATTTCACCAACACGAATGTTCAGATTTCTTAATTGAGAACCTTGATATAGGACAACATGTAAGTATTTGTGTCAAGATGCCAAGTATAAGAACATAAGACACATTTGGTCAAGTCTCAACTGATGGGGCATACTTGAACAACAGTTATCTACCATTGGATACCACTACATTCAGGAGCTTAACTACTTTTCCTTACAAAGAGTCGATGATCTCTGGAGGGCCAGGGATGGGGGTTGTTCCTCCATCCTGGTCCTATTAGACCTCTCGGCGGCTTTCGATACCATCGACCATGGTATCCTATTGCATCGGTTGCATCGGTTGGGGGGGGTTGGGGGTGGGAGGCACCGTTTTACGGTGGTTCTCCTCCTACCTCTCTGGCCGATCGCAATTTGTGTTGGCAGGAGAGCAGAGGTCGACCTTGAGACCCCTCACATGTGGGGTCCCTCAGGGGTCGGTCCTCTCGCCTCTCCTGTTCAACACATATATGAAGCCGCTGGGTGAGATCATCCGTGGTTTTGGGGTAGAGTATCATCTCTACGCTGATGATACTCAGCTGTATATATCTACCCCAAACCACCCCAACGATGCCGTAGCGGTGATGTGCCAGTGCCTGGAAGCCGTACGGATCTGGATGGGAAGTAACGGACTCAGACTCAACCCGACCAAGACCGAGTGGCTGTGGTTTCCGGCTGCCCGATTCAACCAGCTAACTCCATCGCTGGCCATAGGGGGCGAACATCTTGCCCCTGTGGATGGGGCGCGCAACTTGGGTGTCCTCCTAGATGCCCGGCTGTCCATGGAAGATCAAGTGACAGCCGTGGCTAGGAGGGCGTTTTACCAGGTTCACCTGGTTCGCCAGTTGCGCCCCCTATTGGATCGGGACGCCCTTCGCACAGTCACTCATGCTCTCGTGACATCCCGACTGGACTATTGTAACTCTCTCTACATGGGGCTTCCCTTGAGGTGCACCCGGAGACTGCAGATGGTCCAGAACGCAGCCGCGCGGGCAATCCTGGGTACCTCTAGTTTTACCCATGTAACACCTCTCCTGTGCGAGCTGCACTGGCTGCCTGTCGTCTTCCGGGTGCGCTTCAAGGTACTAATTATCATCTTTAAAGCGCTCCATGGCTCGGGACCTAGCTACTTGCGGGATCGGATCCTGCCCCATACTTCCTCACGGCCGATTCGCTCCCACAGAGAGGGACTTCTCCGGGTGCCGTCCACTAGACTTTGTCAGCGGGCGACGCCCAGGGGAAGGGCTCTCTCTGTGGCGGGCCCTGCCCTCTGGAATGACCTTCCCCCCGACATTAGAACGACCACGGACCTCCGCTCCTTCCGTCTGAAATTAAAAACATATTTTTTCTGCTTGGCCGGCCTGGGGTAGTCTCTCTCTATGGGGTTTTAGTTGTATAGTGGGAATTTTAGCTTAGATTGGGTATTTTAGCACAAGTACTATTTAATTTGTTTTTAAGATGTTTTTGATTGTATATTTATGGTTTTAGTTTCCCTGTGCACCGCTCCGAGTCCCTACGGGGAGAGGAGCGGTCAAGAAATTAAACTATTATTAAACTATAAGAGATTGATCAGTCAACTAGATTGTGGGGAAAGTACTACTGTTTCATAACAGAACAAAAAAGAACAGAGATCTTGTGGAATTACAGGAAGGAACAAGGTAACTCAGAGGTGGGCAACTATGCCAACTTTACCACCTATGGACCACCTGAGCCAGCCATGTGAATTCTGGGAATTGAAGTCCACAGGTCTGCAGTTGCCATAGTTATCCATCCCTGATTTAACTAATACTCCTCTCTCCCATCCTGATACTGCTGAAATTACTGGATTTGAGAAGGATTTCCCTTTAAAAATCTAATCAGTAATGATTGCACTTTTGTGAGTCCGCAAAATTCTGCATTGATACCAAGGTACAAATTTTCCTTCTGCGGTAAATGTTAGGATCAAACTGGTGATTTAAATATTTAAAGGCCTTTTCTCTCTTTGTTGGGCCGAAAAAGGATTTCTCTGTAGAGAGAGTACCTTTTGCAGGTAGTCCTTGACTTACAACAGTTCACTTAGGGACCAAAGTTACAACTACACTGAAAAAAATGGTTATGACCAGCAATCATGGGATTCGAACATTTTTACTACCGGTTCTGTGGGAATGGCTTGGTGGACGTGGTATGGCTTGGTGAGTGTGGCTTGGTGGCCGTGAGAGGGAAGGATACTGCAAAATCTCCATTCCCACCCCACTCCATGGGAAGGTTACTGCAAAATCCTCATTTCCTCCCGATCAGCTGGGACTCGGGAGGCAGAGAATAGATGGGGCGGGGCCAGTTAGAAGTAGTATTTACCAGTTCTCCGAACTACTCAAAATGTCTGCTTCTGGTTCTCCAGAACTGGTCAGAACCTGCTGAATACCACCTTTGCTTACAACCATTTTTCACACTTATGACCATTGCAGCATCCCATGGTCATGTGATGAAAATTTGGATGCTTGGCAACTGGTTCATATTTATGACAGTAGCAGTGTCCCAGGATCATCTGACCATTTGCTTCTGACCAGCAAAGTGAGCAGGAAAGCCAAATTCCCTTAACAACTGCGGCAAGAAAGATTGTAAAATTTGGGCAAACCTCACTGAACTCTCATATTTAGCAGTAGAAATTGGAGAGCCATTATGAACATTTGTGGAAGGTACATGTAATCAATGCAACTGCATGTTGTAATCAGAGCTCAAGAGGACATACATTTCTGGGGTAAAAGTGCATTGTAATATATGATTTATTCCTTTTCTTTATGCTCAGTCAGGGGGCACATCCGCTGCAGTTCCTATTTGTTTTTCATGCCTCTTATCGGTCCCTTCCCTGAAATACAGGCAAGTAGAATCTTATCCCCCACAGACACTATAGTTCCTGGTTCTGCATATCTGTAATCTGGCACTTCGAACAAGGATTAGACTAAGCAAGAAGTAGAACAGTTTAAAAATGGCATTTCCCTAAAAGGCAATTGCATTTCCTTGAAGAAAATAAGCACAACAATTCAAGACATACAAGGCCAAGCTAAAACTTCAACACACTCATCAGATGGCAGAAAAGATAAATACTCATTTATGCTGCAGCAATAGGAATATGAACCGTCTTCTTCAAACAACTTTTCTCTCGTGCAACTTGTCAAACCTGGTCTATTGATTAAGCTCATTAAAAAGAACATTGGCAAGATGCATGCATTTAAAAGATCCATGGGCTAGGAAGTCCAGTCCATCATTCCTAGTGAAATGGATGTAAGTTGACTGCCCTGTGTAATTTATCAGCAAAAAGCACCTCTTAGAATGGAGGTGAAAAACATGACGTCAGCCACATGATCCAGTTTCTTTTTGTTAGGATTTCATTTATTTAGAATGCCATTTATTCCATTATTAGATAAAGGCAGGTGTAATATTCTTTGATTCCTCCATACCTTGATGACTTGATGATAGTGCTTACTAAGTTCTTACATATCTGGAATTAGTTTCTTATATTGGGGATCTTTGACAATATATTAATCTTCTCCACATTTAGTTCCTGGGTTCTTCCTTGTCTCTGACCATTCTCATCTTTGAAGCTCATCCTTCTTAGAATTGAGGCAAATCTGAAGTTCTCAATCATCCAGGTCAGGGATATCCCAAAGATGCTGTTTAAAAATGAAACATTTTTCAAACTTTCTCAAAATGTTTCACTTCTCATCCAAGAAGCTTCTTCATTTCTGCAGAACTGAAGAAGCTCCTTGCATGAGAAGCGAAGCCTATTCAAAGAAAAAAAAACCAAGCCCAGTTGCCTTTTGAGAAAAGCATATTTAGGATAAATCTGAAATTCTTCTCTTTTTTTTCCTCCCAGCTGCACAATAAGGAGAGATCAGGTAATTAACAGAATAACAGAGATGGAATGGACCTTGAAGGTCTTCTATTCCAACCCCCTACTCCAGGGGTCTCCAACCTTTGCAACTTTAAGTCTGAAGGACTTCAGGATGCCTTACGCACAGTCACTCAAGCACTCGTCACCTCTCGACTCGACTACTGTAATGCTCTCTACATGGGGCTTCCCTTGAGATGCACTCAAAAGCTGCAGTTAGTCCAGAATGCAGCCGCGCGGGTGATTACGGGAGCGCCTAGACATTCCCACATAACACCAATCCTGCGCGAGCTGCACTGGCTTCCTGTGGTCTTTCGGGTGTGCTTCAAGGTTCTGACGACCATCTTTAAAGCGCTCCATGGCTCGGGGCCTAGTTATATGCGAGACCGCCTCCTGCCCCATACATCCCTCAGACCGATACGCTCCCACAGAGAGGGCCTCCTCAGGGTGCCGTCGGCTGGACAGTGCCGACTGGCGACACCCAGGGGAAGAGCCTTCTCTGTGGCGGGCCCAGCCCTTTGGAACGACTTACCCCCTGAACTTCGCACCATCTCCGACCTCCGCCTCTTCCGCAAGTGTCTAAAGACACATCTGTTCCATCTAACCGGCCTAGCGTAACCTCCATTACTGATTCTTAGATAGTTTTAAATTTTGGGATTTTAATTTGGTTTTTAGCGCAGGATTTTATTAGAATAAGTTTTTTAAAATTTCATATGTTTTATATGTATTTTTAGTATTCCTGTGCGCTGCCCTGAGTCCGTTTGGAGAAGGGCGGAGTATAAATTTAATAAAATAAATAAAATAAATAAGCTCCCAGAATTCTCCAGCCAGCAAAGCTGGCTGGAGAAGTCTGGGAGCTGAAGTCCTTCAGACTTAAAGTTGCAAAGGTTGGAGATCCCTGCCCTACTCAACCAGGTCGCCCTATACCATCACAGACAAATGGTTGTCCAATGTCTTCTTAAAAGCCTCTAGTGATGGAGTACTCACAACTTCGGAAGCAAGCTGTGGTTAATCATTATCACTTAAATAATTAATATTTAAAAGGAAATACCTGAGTATTTCTTATATTCAGTTTTCGCTGACCTCATTGCTAACTTTCAGTATTTTTGCCCTATGTAAATATATCAGAGACATCTGCAACAGCGGTGGGATTCACTTCCCTTCCCTACTGGTTTGCAAATGTGAATGCACATGCCATGTCTGCGCATGCACACCACCTTCTGAGCATGTGCAATGCTCGTGTATTACATCGGGGTGGGTGGGTGGAGCCTCCCACAGCAGCTGCTACCAGTTTGCCCAGAGAACTGGCTGAATACCGCCTCTGATCTGCAGCATCCAGTGAGTTTGTCCAAATGAGAAAAGCAGCGTGGAGCTATTGTGATACAAGCTCTGACCTATGTTCAACATCACAAAGCAAATAGAAAAAGGACTAAGCTTGTGTTATGTTGGTGCAGTGCTGCTTTCATCACTTGGTGCACAAACAGAGAGATGCCTCCAGGTATTTTCTCTCTCAGGACTCAATTCTACGTATGTGATGAAGTGAAGGTCAGAAGCTGCTTGCCCATAAAGGTAGGCCAGTTTAGGAAACAGATATTGATAAGGACTACTGGGATTCTTATTGTAGGATATAATAAGAGAAAATTGAAATTCTGCCAAAATTTCCTTCTATTACATCCTATACCTATAGAATCAAGGCAAGTATGGTTCTTGTACACCTACACCAACTTTATCCCTCTTTTTCTCTACAGAAGTGGAATTATATTAATATTCAACTAAATGAGAGTTGAACTCTCAGATCATAAAACAAAACATCATCAAAGTTGGGAAGGGCCTTCGAGGTGTTCTAGTCCAACCTCCTGCTCATTTCAAGCAAATGACTGTTCAGTCTCTTTTTAAAAGCTTCCACTGACGGAGCACCTACAACTTCTGAAGGCAAGCTGTTCCATTGGTTGATTGTTCTCAGTTTCAGGAAATTTCTCCTTAGTTCTAGGTTTCTTCTCTCCTTGATTATTTTCTATCTATTGCTTCTTGTCTCTTCTTTGCGGTAACCCCTCAAATATTGGAACACTGCTGTCATGTCTCCCCTAGTCCTTATTTTCATTAGACATACCCAATTCCTGCAACTGTTCTTCATATGCTTTAGCCTCCAGACCCCTAATCAACTTTGTTGCTCTTCTCTGCACTCTTTCCAGAGTCTTTCCAGAGTCTTGATATCTTTTTTATTTTGTGGTGACCAAACCTGGATGCAATATTCCAAGTGTGGTTTAGCAATACTAATACTTCACATGATTTTGATTCTATCTCTCTGTTAATGGAGCCTAGGATTGTTTTGGCTTTTTTGGCAGCTGCAGCACAGCTGCTGTCTCATATTTAAGGGATTGTCCACTAGGACTCCAAGATTCCTCTTGCAGTTACTGCTATTGAGCCAAGGTTCACCTAAACCGAACCTGAACATTTGGTTTTTCTTGCCTAAGTGTAAAACCTTACTTTTCTTTACACTGAATTTCATTTTATTAGATAGGGCCCAGTGTTAAACCTGTAGAGATCCACCTGGATATTCTGGGATGTTGGCTATTCCTGTCAGTTTAGTGTCATCTACAGATTTGATGAGTTCCCCTTCTATTCCCTCATCTAATTTGTTTATGAAGATGTTGAGGACTAGCGGGCCTAAAACAACTTTAGGGTACCCCTCTGTTTACTTCTCTCCATATAGATGTAGTTCTATTAAGGACTACACATTAGCTGTAGTTTGTCAGCCAGTTACAAAGCTAGGGTTAAATTTTTCTTTCATTGCTTTTTTTTCAACATATCAAAAGAGAACATCAGATATTCCTTGCTTTATTAATTCCAATTAATTTATAGCAGTTACTTAACTGTAGGTAAAAGTGAAGCTCTCAAACCTCTCCATTAAGACATGGAACTCTGACTGCTCAGCTGTTCAGAATCTCAGTCTGAATTACATCTTTTTATCTATATCTGTGAGGCAGAATTAAGTATTGTTTAATGGTCTCTTCATATTTAATGGCTACACCACAGGTAGGAAACCACATCATGCTGAGATCACTGTGTTGGCTAAACCAGGCCTGTGCAAGTAGCTCAGAATTTCATATGTTTTTAAAAGAAAGACCACACATTTCACCATCAATAGAATAGCCAGACTGAAGAAAGGAAGGAAAGAAGGAAGGAAGGGAGGAAGGGAGAGAAGGGGAAAAAAGAAAGAGAAAGAAAGAGAGGAAGGAAGGAGCAGTTTGCTTAATGAACAAGTCCCAATTATGCTTGCCAAATGAGAACTAATTGTACTTATTCAGTTTTGTTATTATATAACAAAACTGATGGCAAACCTATGGCACGCGTGCCACAGGTGACACGCAGAGCCATTTGGCAGGGCACACGAGGCGTTGCCCTGTCAGCTAGCCAGCATACATGCACGCGCTGGCCAGCTGATCCAGCCATTTTTAAAGTTGTTTTTCACCCTCCCAAGGCTTTATAGGAGCCTGGGGAGGGTGAAAACAACCCCTTCCACCCCCCTGGAGGCCCTCCGGAGGCTTCAGGAACTTTCCTGAAGCCTCCAGAGGACTAAAAATGACTCTCTGAACAAACTATAAGTGACTTCCCTGAAGCCTCCGGAGGGCCTCCTGGGGTTGGGGGCGGGGGCTGTTTCTGCCTCTCCAGGCTCCTATAAAGCTTCTGAAGCCTGGAGAGGGCAAAAAAAAGTCATGTAAAAAAGGGGAGGAGTGCCTGTCATGTGCGCATGTGCACTCGGGGGGCACGCATTGCCATTATGGGTATGGCACGCTGGCACATGACCCCCCCTGCACTCCCCCCTCCCTTATGGCACACAAGCCTAAAAAGGTTCACCATCACTGTTATATAAAGTGCTGTACAAAATATAGCAATTCCCCACTGAGGGATTCTGGATCAAGTACAATACATTTTACAAAATGAAACTGATCTGGGAGGCTTACGATACAGAAGGATCTTGACAAACCTGAACATTGGGCACTGTCTAACAAAATGAAATTCAATGGTGAAAAAAGTAAGGTTCTACATTTAGGCAAGAAAAACCAAATGCACAGGTACAATATAGGTGGCACCTTGCTCAATAGTAACAACTGTGAGAGGGAACTTGGAATCCTAGTGGACAACCATTTAAATATGAGCCAGCAGTGTGCAGCAGCTGCCAAAAAAGCCAACACAGTTCCAGGCTACATAAATAGAGGGCTAGAATCAAGATCACATGAAGTGTTAATACCACTTTATAATGCCTTGGTAAGGCCACACTTGGAATACTGCATTCAGTTTTGGTCGCCAAGATGTAGAAAAGACGTGGAGACTCTGGAAAGAGTGCAGAGAAAAGCAACAAAGATGATTAGGGGACTGGAGACTAAAACATATGAAGAACGATTACAGGAACTGGGTATGTCTAGTTTAATGAAAAGAAGGACTAGGGGAGACATGATAGCAGTGTTCCATATCTCAGGGGTTGCCACAAAGAAGAGGGGGGTCAAGCTATTCACCAAGGCACCTGAGGGTAGAACAAGAAGCAATGGGTGGAAATTAAACAAGAAGAGAAGCAACTTAGAACTGAGGAGAAATTCCCTGACAGTTAGAACAATTAATCAGTGGAACAACTTTCCTCCAGAAGTTGTGAATGCCCCAACACTGCAAGTCTTTAAGAAGATGTTGGATAGCCATTTGTCTGAAATGGCATAGGGCTCCTGCCTAGGCAAGGGGTTGGACTAGAAGACCTCCAAGGTCCCTTCCAACTCTGCTATTGTTTTTTATTGTATTATTGGGAAACCGTGAGGCCCAGGGATGGTTTTAAATCACTTGCCTGGAATGCCAAAACATATGGAACACCAACCCTGCCTCTCCTTCTGAATTAGTCAAAAAGCCTCAATTGCAGGAGATGGTGCCATTCAGAGGTGGGTTGCTCTCTGTTTGGCCCAGATCAGATGAACCGGTAGTAGCGGTGGCAGGAGGCTCCACCCACCCACCCTGATGCTTCTGCACATACACAGAAATGTTGCCCGCGTACCCGAACCAGTAGAAAAATTGGTAATCCACCTCTGGCGCCATTAGTCAATGTGGCCTAAGGGCATCATTAGCAAGTGAGCAGGTACAGGTGAGGCCAAAGGCAGAAATGCCCCTAAATGACAATAGAGGACTAGTCAAACGATATGGGAAGTATTCATGGTAAGTTTTGCAACGATATTAAATCAGGGGCACTACTACTCTAAAGCACAATGGGGCAAGAGGAAAGTGTTGCGTTTGGTAATTGAGGGAGTCCGACACAGGTTAGTCAAACAAAATAGCCGTTTATTTGGCTCACAAAGCACTTAGAATAGCAGAACTATGTACACAATACAAAAGGTGCAGTAGACAGGGGCTTCCCCGCTTGACAGCTATTTAAGCAAGAGCTGTCAAACGGGGAACCAATCAGGACGCCTGGCAACCTAATTCCAGCCAGTCGCGTCTGAGCCAATCAGACGCGACTGGCTTTTACCAAGCCTACAAGGGGGAGATCGAAGACTTGCGGCCAGTCGTAAGTCGAGGACCGGTCGCAAGTCGAGGACCTCAACAGAAAGCATGGGCGTTCAGGTTTCCAGGATGTGAAAGTGATGACACACGTCACAACCCCAAAGAGTGATTTGAACAATGACATTTATTTATTTATTTATTTATTTATTTATTTATTTATTTATTTATTTATTTATTTATTTATTTATTTATTTATTTATTTATTTATTTATTTATTTATTTATTTATTTATTTATTTTTCATATTTATAACCCGCTCCCATCTCACAACAAGGGACTCGGGGCGGCGAACATAGAATTAAATCAATAAATACAAAATACAAATACATAGATATTAGATGCCTGTGTTGTAACCGTTTTTAAAACCCTCGTTTATAATTGGCGGTGCTGGGGTTACGCAAGGCCGGCTAGTTGAAAGAAGTGAGTCTTAAGACATTTGCGGAAGAGGCGGAGGTCAGGAATGGTGCGGATTTCAGGGGGCAGGTCGTTCCAAAGGGCCGGCCCTGCCACAGAGAAGGCCCTCCCCCTGGGCGCCGCCAGTCGACATTGCCCGACCAACGGCACCCTGAGGAGGCCCTCTCTGTGGGAGCGTGTCGGTCCCAGGGATGTATGGGGCAGGAGACGGTCTTGCAGATAGCTAGGTCCCGAGCCATGGAGCGTTTTGAAGATGGTCGTTAGGACCTTGAAGCGCACCCGAAAGACCACAGGAAGCCAGTGGAGCTCGCGTAGGACAGGTGTTATATGGGAGTGTTTAGGCGCTCCCGTAATTATCCGTGCGGCCGCGTTCTGGACTAACTGTAGTCTTCGGGTGCACTTCAAGGGAAGCCCCATGTAGAGAGCATTGCAATAGTCAAGTCGAGATGTGACGAGTGCTTGAGTGACTGTGCGTAAGGCTCCCCGATCCAGTAAGGGACGCAATTGGCGCATCAGGCGTACCTGATGGAATGCCCCCCTGGCCACGGCCGCCACCTGGTCTTCCATAGTCAGCCGGGAGTCCAGGAGGACACCTAGATTGCGTGCCTTCTCCACAGGGGCTGGTGTTTCGCCCCCAATGGCCAGAGTTGGAATCACACCATCTCCCAGTCCCCCAGGTGCCTATGGGGCACAGGGCTTTGTTAAGCAGCAGGTTAAGTCCCTATATGAGTAAGCAACTATTACACTTATAATGGAATGGGACAGTTCACCACAGTAACTCGCCAAGAGACAACTCACCATGGCCAACTTGCTGCAGAATAATTCAACAATTCAATTTAATTATTCATTAAAAAAAATAAATTGTTTAATTTTCAAAATTATTTAAAGTAATTAAAAATATTTTGATTTTTGTCATTCACATTTTATTTTGTCCCTCCTTTGACATACTAATACTAATACTAATACTAATACTAATACTAATACTAATACTAATACTAATACTAATACTAATACTAATACTAATACTAATACTAATACTAATACTAATACTAATACTAATAATAATAATAATAATCTTTATTGTCATTGTAATAATATTGTAATAAAATTACAATGAAATTGGTTTGATATTAATGATTCAATTAGACCAGGGATGTCCAAACTTGGGAACTTTAAGACTTGTGGACTTCAACTCCCAGAATTCCCCAGCTTAAAGTTCCCAAGTTTGGACATCCCTGAATTAGACTATTTCTTTGATATTAGTGTAACTTTCGTCCCGCAGCAAGTTGGCTGTGGTGAGTTGGCCATGACAAGTTGCCATAGACCCCACTTATGAGGCATTACTTTCTGATTTTGATTGGTGACAGAAATCCATTTGATTTTCATTAATAGGGAAGTTACAATCCATTTATAACATGACTTGATGGAAGAAACATTTAAATCTCACAATCTTCAGAGCAATTCTTATTTACCTTTTTGTTTTTTAAATGACAGCAAGATCTGAGTTTTAAACTTTGGCAACTGAAATGCATGTTTTATTTCTGTTCCCACCAAGAAGGACAATATGTTTGCAGTGATAATTTCCAACACATCATAAAACAGGACAAATCCTTCTTTTCTAATGTTTTTTTTTAAAATGTAATGCAGGTAATAAATTCCCCCCATGGTTTCTTTCCCCTCTTATTTTCATGTGTGACATATCCAGGGAAGTACTTAGTATGCTAAGGTACTTTCTGTGCTGACACATACCGCAAAAATATTTAAGTGCCATCTAGAATAAAGCTTTGCCCATTAAAATCTAAACGGAGCAGATGATATTTTTCAGAGCTAATTCCAAAGGTTCAGTTAAGTGTGATGCTAAACATGAATTAGAGTTACCCAGAACTTGCCATGATACCGCAGATGTATCTTCATTTCCCTGTACTCAATTATATAACGCACACAAAACCAGCTAATATGAACCCTAATCACACAATTGAAGCTAATGAAAAGAATTTGATTTACCAAGGGTGTCAGAAACTATGCAGACTCTTGCTGCGTGGGACAGATACCAACAGTTTCCCCTCTACCCTTGCAACAAATGGAGTTTGCTTTCCCTTGCTGTCTTCTATAAAGGAAAGCAAATGAAACAGGAAAAAAAGGGGCACCCGTTGCTACAACCTCAAAACTTCTAAGAGTAAAGAAGATGTTCAAGGACCAGTGATGATGACGGTTTGCTACTCACTAGTGCCACCACATGGAGCGTTCTTTGAAAATATATCCATACCCCCCTCCCCTGCCTAGAACTCCTGGAAGTGACTGTAAATGATACATTGCATCCCATACTTCAATAAGACAGCGAGGAGAAGATATCTAATCTTCTCTACTGTGTGCGGTTCAAAATACTTCCTCATGAAAAATGGAAAGCTCCCCTTTCTGAGAACAGGATTGTGCCATAGCAAAAGCGGAGCAGTCAAACGGCTTTATACCGCCAATAAAATAAAGAGACATTTTACAGGAGAGGTTGGGATGCATTACACGTTTTCTGTTTGCATTAGTTTATAAGAAACAGATGGTAAGTTTTTCTTTGGTAAGACAGGGAAAAAAGGGAGTTATAAATGAATTAAACTGACTTTTCTCCCCCTTTTCTCTCCTGCTTGATCGGCTACTCGCTTCAGTCCTGCAAAATTGCATGTCAGAAAAGAAAAGATACTAAAATATAAAGTGATAACTAGGAGAACAAACTGTCCTGATGTGTGTGGGTGCTATAAACTATGTCCAAAGAGGATTTGCTCTGGAACAGAGATGCCAACATGTGGCTTGCATACCGTGAATGCTGCCAGATATAAATTGACAGTTTTATCCAAAACTATCTTGCTGACGTGGAAGGTGGAGTTGGGAAGAGGAGAAAGAAGAGACTTCTAAGTGAATTCTATCCTGAAGAAGAGTCCCTGATACTGAATTTAGTTATCAAAATTCAGTGCAAGTTGGAGGGGGTGACTACCCAATGAGTTTTTAAGAGAAATCAGACATATGTGCAAAAATCCTAATCATCATGAGCCTTCAGCCCAGGATTCTTTGCATCACATTTCTCATCTACACTATTAAACATTATTTCTCTTGCAAAGCTCTTCAGAAAGATCCACGGCCGGTCCTCAGAGTTTGAGTTGGAGGTTGAGACCAAGGGTTTATGCATAGCATTTGGATGTGCAGACTGAGTTGCCCAGACTTGGTGTGTCAGAATGCTATCCCACAGATGGCTCCGCTGAACTCATCCTTTAATGATCTCAGTTACCTAACTCCAATGTTATTTCTATGCCTTTCCTAAGTGGGGTAATGAATCCAGTAAATAAAGCATTCTATCACCCCATTCAGTATAGACATTAATTTTAGAACCAAACATTAATCAATTTAAATTTATGCACTGATGCAGACACAATCAATTTGAACTTCTTATGACAATTAACAAAGCTTTTGTTACATCCCTAAAACACACTGACCCATCAATTACAGTTTGCATCAAACTAATGCTAATGGTAGTTCTCCCTTTCTCGGACTGTCAGCAGCCCCTACCTGATTGGTCAATTTCAGTGCAGAAAGATCAATTAATATAAATTATACATGCACGGAAAGATGGGTTAATATCATAAGTTCATTTAATTAATTGGGTTTGATTAAATGAGGTTCTTTCATTAGCCCTCTTAACCATATATACATCATAATCCTTTTTACAAGCTCAGCTGCCCAGACACAGACCTGACATTAGGAGCATATTCAAATTACCAGCCGCAGCCATGCAAACCTCCCTGCATAATTAACAACTAAACGAGCTGCAGTCACTTAAGCTGAAAAGAAAACTGTTCACATCAACCTCTCTGATACTGTTTAAATTGAAGATGTCATGGGTAAAACAAAGGTGAACAGACAATGGTAATTAAAAATTAAAAAGGACAAGGGGGATTTGCTACTAATGGAAGCAAAGTGAAAAGAGGGCGAAGGGCCTGTTTCTTAAAAAAAATACAGAGAAGCAGAAGTAGAAAATATTTATGCTGATGTTAGGTGATTCAGATCCTGGTTTTTCCAACGCAATCTAGTCCACCTACTGTTCGTTGGAGAAATCTCTTACCATCCTGAATGCAAATCTAGTTGGAAGAAATGCACGTGTGAACAGACAGCATTGGGCTTTGGGGTAGGGGGGAAAGCAACAGACTTAAGAGACTCCATATAAGAATGTTTCACTCAAACAAATCTCAGCTCTCCTCTAATTCCCATAATGGTACCAAAATCAGGGTTCCTTTTGGTCTCTTGAACTTTGATGATGACTTTTTCTTCCACCCTGCATTCCAGTGGTCAACCTGGATGCTATTCAGATACTATTCAACTATATCTTCCATTACCTGAAGAAAGTCTGATCAACCCTCAGGAATTTGGTCGTGAGCAACTTAGAGGGTCTTTGTCATGTCAAAATAATAGAATTGGGGACAGGTTTTCTATCAATTCAACAACAACTGATACTATGAATATATCATGTTAATAATGGGGAGGCGGTCTATGGGCAGACAATATCTGAAATACTTATCTGTTCAAATAGTAGTCAGACCTATACCTTTAAATTTTTCACCATAAATCTATTTCTAATATGTCAGACTTCCACCAAGAGGTCTTTTCTGTGTTATCCATTGATCCAGGGCATCATAGCTAAATGCACCCATAGATGGCTCAGTGGCTAAGACACTGAGGTTGTCGATCAGAAAGGTCGGCAATTTGGTGGTTCAAATCCCTAGTACAGGTCTACTGCACGAGCAGGAGGTTGGACTAGATGACCTCCAAAGTCCCTTCCAACACTGTTACTGTCTCTTCCTCTCTCATCATACAGATCATACATTTTTTACAAAGGTGTTCTGAACAATCCTATCTTTCAGAGCCAACCTGTGCCAGGAGATGTTTTCTGAGGAAACGTTTCCCTTTTCCTCTGCTCCCCCCTCCTCTCTTCTCTGAAAAAGGGTGTCAGTTTGCAAGTAATGTAATCCCGATTCCCAGAAGGGAGGGAGCGTATTCCAGAGTAATAAGGGACAGTGAAGTTTAGGAGGAAGAATGTTAAGTGAACTACTCCCTTAGACCTTCTTAGAGCATATTTTTTTAATGATGCAAGTAGTTTGCTTTAGTTTGGTGAGATTCTATTTATAGGTGAGGAACAATAAAGGAAATTGTTTGGAAATATCTTTGAGTGTTTTTCTTGGTTTGTAGTGGGAGAGGGATATGACATTATCCAACTCCAGTCTACAACACAGTCCTTTCAGCAATTCCAAGAAGACTCCACACACCCATTTGCACTTTTTGGGTGACCCTGAGGACACAGATAAACCTCCAAGTAAATCCTTCCATCCCCCACCATCTAGTCAGATGGTTTCCTGGATGACAAACAAAATTTCTTCAAAGAAAATATATCTAACAAAATGAAATTCAATGGTGAAAAAAACAAGCTTCTACATTTAGGCAAAAAAACATAAAATGCACAGGTATAGTATATGTGGTGCCTTGCTCAATAGGAGTAACTGTGAAAGGGATCTTGGAGTCCTAGTGGACAACCATTTAAATATGAGTCAGCAGTGTGCAGCAGCTGCCAAAAAAGCCAATACAGTTCTAGGCTGCATAAACAGAGGGATAGAATCAAGATCACGTGAAGTGTTAATACCACTTTATAAGGCCTTGGTAAGGCCACACTTGGAATGCTGCATTCAATTTTGGTTCTCACGATGTAACAAAGATGTTAAGACTCTAGAAAGAGTGCTGAGAAGAGCAACAAAGATGATTAGGGGACTGGAGGCTAAAATATATGAAAAACAGCTGCAGGGACTGGGTATGTCTAGTTTAATGAAAAGAAGGACTAGGGGAGACATGATAGCAGTGTTCCAATATCTCAAGGGTTGCCACAAAGAAGAGGGGGTCAATTTACTTTCCGAAGCTCCAGAAGACAAGAAAAAGAAGCAATGAATGGAAACTAATCAAGGAGAGAAGCAACTTAGAACTAAGGAGAAATTTCCTGACAGTTAAAACAATTAATCAATGGAACAACTTGCCTCCAGAAGTTGTAAATATTCCAACACTGGAAGTCTTAAACAATATTTTGGATAACCATTTGTCTGAAGTGGTGTAGGGTTTCCTGCATAAGCAGGGGATTGGACTAAAAGACCTCCAAGATCCCTTCCAACTCTGTTATTCTATTCTATTCTATTCTATTCTATTCTATTCTATTCTATTCTATTCTATTCTATAACCAAGAAAGTCCAGTTCCTTTTTGAAAAAGCACTTTTGAGTTTTTATCATCATGTCCTTAGGAAATTGAAGATGACCCTACAATTTCAAAGTTAAAATTTGGGGAAGAAAAATAATATTTATTTCTGCCAAATATAGTACTGAGGAGTTCTAAAATAAGTTTAAGATCTTTTGCAGAGTATCAGTCCACCAATGAAATAGTTTATCATTTGGGATTAAACTAGGTCCCACCTCCCCCCGGAAAGCCACATAAATCTATTTATTCATTCATGCCGTTGTGGCTTTTGTGTTTTGTTTTGTTTTGTGCTGGTATCGGATTTTGTATCTCAGAAATAATACCTGATTTTAAAATCCACGTGGGTATTTCCCCTGCTGGTTTTATGAATAATTAGTGTTGTTAATGTGATGTTGTTATTGTGGATGTTTATTTATTGTGTGTGATTTAATTTTTGGAAAGCATCTTGGGAGGCCCCTTTGCCCTAAATGGATGTTTTAATACATATTCCAGAAAATACGCATGAGTTCAATAAAATAAAATTGCAAAGATCACAGCCGGAATCATAAATACGATCACCCCCTAAGTGTTATAAAACAGCATAACAAAACGATCAAACGGCATTCTGGGTGCCTTTTCTCCAGTTCTAACTTTTTCCCAAATTATAGGTTTCTGCTTGAATTGCCACTTTCCCCCCTTATGATAATTGAAAGAATAATAATTGTTATATCATAACACACAGTATAGTCCCCAGAAAGGATTTTTCCATACAGAGAGAAAGAGAGGAACAGCTGGAAAGGAAATATTGCATTTGTGATTGCCTATGATTTACCTGTGTGTGTGCCTCTCTGCCAGGTGCACACAGTCCTTTATCTTTTATGACCTTTTATTACTGCCTTCTGTAAGAGCATAAGAAAAGAATGCGTGCGCTTGGCACTATGTGGATTCCAAGTAGCAACCTTAGAATTTAAAAGCAAACGAATGAGAAGATGTCGAAAGAATTATCTTTGGGGCATTGGAATCGAGCAACGGGAAGGACACTCATGAATATTAATTCAGGTACTTAAAAAGAGCCACCTTGGTGGGTTTTTAAAAATATCTCTATGGCCCTCTTCTTGCAAGAGAATGAGATTATGAGCAAAAATGTGTTATGATATAACATTTTTAAAAATAGCCGTTAAAGCAAGAAGGGAAAAGGTGTTTGGTTAACAGTTGCAACCAAACAACTACAGGTAGTCCTTAATTTACAAAGAGTTGGTTTAGTGACTAAAGTTACAACAGCAGTGAAAAAAAAGACATATGACCATTTTCACACTTACGACTGTTGCAGCATCCCCATAGTCACATGATCAAAACTCAGATGCTTGGGGGCTTCCGGTTCCGGCTCCAGCGGCGACGGGCGAGCCTGGGGCTCGCTCGCCGCTTTGTTGCCTTTTCTGCCCCCCCACGGGGGCGAGACATCCGGTTACCGGAGGTCTCCCGTAGGGTCGGCTCGGAGGAGACGTTTCTCCTCACGGCGGTGGGGAGAGCGATCCCCTCCGCGACCTAGGTGAGGAGGAACATGCTGCGGGGGGTTCTCCCTTCGCCAACGGTTGTCGGCGCCATTTACTTCAATGTAGAGGGCTGAGCGGAAGAGATCGGAAGGCTTGCCGAGGCTTCAGCTGCGAGGGAGAGTGAGTTTAAAAAGACTTTTTTTTTCCTTGCTGCCAGCCAGGCTGAATGGACTGGGAGGGGGGTGTTTGTTTTCAAAAAAAAACCCTCGGACTTAAGCGGCACTTAAAAATGGCTTCTCTGGAAGAGAAAGCGGAAATCTTAAATCCGGACTGTCTCTAACAAGGGAAAGTGGTATGCGGCTACTTGCAACATTGTTTCTAGGTCTGGCTGGTTAAAAAAAATTATTTTTCTACTCTCTCCTCTGGGCTCTGAGATGGGCGGTGGAAAGTGGCTTTTCTTTGTCCCTGCCTGACTATTTTAACTATGGAAAATTTCCAGCGTCTCTTTACAAGTGGGACTCTCTCTGGATATTAATGAAGAATTTTTTTCTTGTTGGATTTGTGATTCCTTTCTGGATTACCTTCGTTATTATAACTATTGAGTTGGAAAATTGTCTCTCTCTTGGTTCCTGAATTTTACAACGTTTCAACCTTGATTTGAACTTTTGGCTCCTGGTTAGTCTCACCAACCCCACCCTGAAAACGCCATTTTGGTGGCACTGACTTTAACAGTTAATCATGGCTCAAGAAACAGCACTGGCAAGTTTAGAACAACGGATGGCTTCTCTTGAAACTGTTATACAAACTTTGGTAAACGAAATTCAGGCCCAGAGGGCTGAAAACATCAATTTCAAGAAGGAGCTATTGGACACAAGGAAGCAAATGCTGGAAAACACACAGAAGACTGAAGAATTGGAAGGGGGGTTGGTGGGGGTTAAGGGAGAGATTAAAAATGTTACTAAAGAGGTTGGGGAAATAGATGGGCATGTGTCTAGGATTGATATGGAAAGAATGACATATTTTTTGAGATTTCAGAACGTTCTTGAGGAATCTGGTGAATGCCTCCCTGATCTTATGAGCACAATTTTAGCAGACTATTTACAAAAACCTAAAGATGAGATCAGGGGGGACATTGACCTAGCCTATAGAATTAACTAAGCATATGCCAGGATAAATGAAGTGCCTAGAGAGATACATGTGAAATTTGTTAGAAGGTCAACCAGAGAGGAAATCCTGAGGGCGCAGAGAGAGAACCCTTTAATTTACCAACAAAAAACGGTCACTATCTTGAAGCAGATTCCTAGAAAGATTCGAGAAGCAAGGAGGAAATTTTCCTTCTTGTCTAAAATTTTATTTGATCATGGGATTTGGTTCAAGTGGGTGACACCCGAAGGGATGCTGGTGTTCTGGGAAGGAGGAAGAGTGAGGATTAAAACAGTTGCTGAGGCGGAAGCCTTTCTTAAAAAATATTCCTCTGCCCTGGGGGAAGATCCAGGGGGGACGGAGGGGGCCACGGCCCCGCCCACTCGGGGCCAGGGAGGAGAAAAAGAAGATACAATAGCCAAGAGACTTAGATCGAAAAAATAACTTTGCCTTGATTTTTTTGAACAATTTTGCATAATATCTGTATCTGGACTTTTTGTAAATGTCTGACAGCATGGAACTGAGAATTTAGGTATATGTACTTGCTTTTACCTTGTAGTGTTATGAAAAATGCTTTTTTTTGGTTATTTTTTTATTGTGTATTTTGAGGTCTCGGAAGGGCCGACGACTCTGACGTGAATGCTCTCAAAATTTCTTTGTATCCCTTACCCTACCCTATAGAAAAAATGTAAAACCAATAAAACTTTTTCAATATAAAAAAAAAAAAACTCAGATGCTTGGCAACTGACTGATATTTAGGACGGTTTCAATGCCCCGGGGTCACATGATCCCCTTTTGCAACCTTCTGACAAGCAAAAGTATATGGGGGAGCCAGACTTGCTTAACAACCATGTTACTGACTTAAGCAGTGCAGTGATTCAGTTAACAAATGTTGCAAGCAAGGTCATAAAATGGGGCAAAACTCACTTAACAAATTTTCCCACTTAGCAAACATAAATGTTGGGCTCAGTTATGGACTACCTGTAGTTCATTTATAAGGCTGGGATAGTTGGAATCCATAAGTTTCATGGAGACTAACTTAGTTCAAGAGTTCAGAAATACATGTTTCAGCCCCGGTTGATAGCAGTAGCAGTAGCAATAGCACTTAGACTTATATACCACTTTACATGGCTTTTACAGCCCTCTCTAAGCGGTTTACAGAGTCGGCATCTTTCCCCCAACAATCTGGGTCCTCATTTTACTGAACTCAGAGCACGGAAGGCTGAGTCAACCTTGAGCTAGTGAGGATCAACTGTCGAACTTCTGGCAGCTGGCAGTCAGCAGAATTAGCCTGCAGTACTGCATTCTAACTACTGTGCCACCATGCTATTCCTATTAGAGAAAAAGCATGTTGGTCCCAGCAGAATTCAAATCGTCTTGCAGGAAATGAGCCAAAAGATGGCATAGGACAACTGATACGCAACAGTTGCTGATTGTCTGATGATCCCATGTACATATTTTGAAACACGTACTGGAGCAATGTGAGTAAGAAATGTAACTCATTATCAAAAGTAAAACAGATCTCTGTTAGCCATAATCACAGCTGAATAGATGGAAAGAGCTATCGTAATTTCAGATGCTATGAAGGTAATCAATGTGAAGGAACTTTATCTATATATATAAAAGGCAAATACCACTCACTCATTTTGAAATCTCCAGAACTGTAAAGCCTACAAACTTGAAATTAGGCTTCAATTCAAACTTTAATTGTTCCTCTTGTCTTCTAGGTGCTTGCTAAGAAAGGATTTGTTGAAATGACCATCAGATCATCAGTATTTCTTATACAGTATTATATTAATACGTGTTAATGCTAAGGGGTTAGACCAGGGGTGTCCAAACTTGGCAACTTTAAGACTTGTGGACTTCAACTCCCAGAATTCCCCAGCCAGCCATGCTGGCTGGGGAATTCTGGGAGTTGAAGTCCACAAGTCTTAAAGTTCTGAAGTTCGGACATCCCTGGGTTAGACATTTTACTCCCACTCCCCACCTGAAAGGAACTGTTCCAACTGCCAGTTACCTTATATTAACATGCTCTGATGCTGCCGCTTCACTAGACCTGGTGTAGGCATGGCCAGTGCATGACTCGTCTCGCCTGTGTCCTGGGAGTTTAGGCATTCTACTCGCACTCCCCACATGAAAAGAATTCTGTTCCAACTGCCAGTTGCCTTATATTAACATGCTCTGATGCTACATTAATTTTCAAGCTTTAAATATGAAGCTCAATCACATAGTTTCATAGCAAAACACAAGTATCCAGCTAGTATAATATAAAATATAAGAGCCTGAGGACAGTATTAGTGTCTCTCTCTACCAACTGCTCCACAACATTGGTTCTTGAACTTTGAGAGCTAATGTCAATCAATCTGTTTCAAAGAAAGCAAAATCTCTGTGTATGCCCTGAATTGCATAAGCATATCAATATTTCTGGGAAATATTAGAGTTTAAGATACATATGACACATGACCCTACGTTCAGTATGAAAATATGAACATGCTTTTAAAATATGTTTCTCTTTATATGCATATTTTTAAATCTGAGTTTCCAAATGTCTCTATTGCAGGTAGTTTTCCTTTAATATAATGTATAGGCACCTTTTCATAAATAATAGTTTTAGGACAGTTGACAGTTGACCTTAATGATTTCTGAAAGTACTAAATGATATGTGGATTCTACACATACAAAATTCAGAAAATTAAGTTTTTCCTGAGGTGCAGGACACATTGTTGGCATATTTAGTTTACTACTTATAGTAATAATTTTTGCGCTGGCATTTTGCTTATTGCACTATTGTTCTGTTTATAACAATTCAAACTAAAGCACTAGACACCCTTATCAATAAAATAAATATATAATCTCTCTTTCTTCCTAGAAAGTAGATTTACTAATTTATCAACTAAATGATTCAAAACTTACATGTAGAATTATATCATTTGGTTTGTAAGATTTGATATATTATTTTTTATCCTTAAGAAGGATCTCTACAGTTTTGAGTAATATTGTTCACACTTCTGTCATTTAACTTGGAAGGTACATGATTTTAGAAGTTTTATGAAAACAGGATACTTTTTTAAGGATTTCTTTAGATTTAGCCTTTAATTTTTTAAAAACTAATTGTTATAATATTATTATTAATAATGTTAAACTATAATTATTAGAAGATGTTGAAACTTTTAAATTGTGTCTTATATTATTCTTATTCTTAGCTGTGCTGAATACCATTGTTTCATTAAGAGGTCAAGTGAAAAACCAATGAGGATGGATGGATGGATGGATGGATGGATGGATGGATGGATGGATGGATGGATGGATAGATAGATAATGCAAGTCATTTCTATGCAGTTGGTTTAAAGAATAATCTGCAACTATTTTAATATAATTGTATACATATATATTTATGATTTTTAATATTTATATAAATATTAAATATAAACATATAGAACAATTTAGAATCACAAAACTAAGTGAAATAGTTCTAATACTTTTGTGAAACAGCAAAAGAAAAAAAGCATATCCAGAGAGAGAAAATAAAAGTCAGCTTGCTAGTAACAGAATGGTTGTAAATAAAACAGTCAAATATTATGAGTCAGGGTCTAATTTTAACAAATCAAACAACACATGAACAGATGCTTAATGTATTTAATGATATCCCCTGTCTTGTTACACTGTGTTACTCTGTTTTGAAAGTAAGGCTTTTTGAAATTCATTTACAGGGGCTTAAATAATCTGCTTTCTCTACTAATGCATGCATAATATGCTTAAGTATTGCTAATTCAGCATCAAAAAATAAATTACTCTTGTAAGCCAAACAATTAACCTCTCCTTTGAAAGACAGCTTTCAACAACCATCAGAATGAAAATACTGATGTTGACCTCTTCTGTTGACCTCATCTTTGAAAATCTATAAAAATTTCACCCAGTGAAATTAATATTCAGTCAGGCTGCGACTGATTCAAGTTTCATGTGCCAACTTTCAGTTAAACATGGGTTATTGGGGATTTATCTCAGATTCCTTCACCCAGTGACAGTTTTTAACAGAATATATTTTAACGGATCCAATAGGTCAGTTTCGATGTATTTCAGCAACTTTATCATGTGCTTATTGAAGTGTGGGTGATGGTATATTCTTCTTGAAATCAGGCAGCAAGTGGCAATGGCAGAACTAAGATACTTTTGCTAGTAATGTTGGTTCTAGAAACACTATTTTGCATGATGTTGTTTGCAGACGTTCTAATATAAAACTGAAAGTTGCTGATCTGAAAGTTAAACTTATTCACTTAAACCTATTCAGTCCTCATAATCAAGTCATTCTTCTGTAATGAAGCTCATCATTTGACATTCATCTTTTGACTTAACAAGTGCTATAATCATAAGAATCAGAAACTGCAAATAAATTGGAGCTGCCTCCTCCTCTTCCTCCTCCTCCTCGTCCACCTTCCACGTCTAGATCAAACTTTAACCTGCCAGAATGAAGTCACCTTCTTAGCTTGGTCACTGGCCAAACAGAAGTCATTATCAGTACATGTTTCTGGTAGTAGCTGACATACCAGCAGATGACCTACATTCTGTGTCTCTCCATATTAACACAGCATGTTGTTATCCACTAAGAACCTCCACTTGAGCATATTGGTTTTACATTTAGACACTCCAACCTTCAACCTATTCAGGATTCTCCAAGTAGTATAAGGGAAGTCAGATCCTTCAGCCATATCCTCCCTTAATGTTATTCCTTGCTTGATTATCTTCTTCCTCCATCTTGTATTCCCATTTTGTTCTAGTGTATCCTCAATAATGTTTGTTCTTGTCATAAAGCTATTCCTAGATCTGAGTTGGTGGAATTGTGGCATATGCCCATTCAGAGGATCTGAAGGATCATTTTCTTGCTGTGTTATCAGCACTATAGAAATATGATGCTCCACTTATTCTGAGACATCCCATTTTCATTATCGTTCCCCTCTTCTTTGCTACTTCTACACATGTTCTCCTACTTATTACCCCTCCTGCCCTGACTTCTCTTACCAACATGTGTCACTTCTTCTGAAGTATACTACTGAAATTAAGGGATGATGGCCCAGAAGCTGAGCTAGATGTCCCCTTTCAGGCATGAATCTAGAAATTAAACAACAGGCCAAGAAGCAATTCACATGATTGTCCCTTGCAAAGATAAGATGCTAGCAAAGATAGGATGCTTAGCAGAGTGAATATGTACATATGTGTATGCATAGATTCCTTATATTGTATGAGCCACGGTGGCACAGTGGTTAGAGTGCAGTACTGCAGGCTATTTCTGCTGACTGCCAGTTGCCTGCAATGTGGAAGTTCAAATCTTACCAGGCTCAAGGTGGATTCAGCCTTTCATCCTTCTGAGGTCAGTAAAATGACCCAAAATTGTTGAGGGCAATATGCTGACTCTGTAAACCGCTTAGAGAGGGCTGTAAAGTACTGTGAAGTGGTACATCTAAATGTAAGTGTTATTGCTATTGTCAATCACTTGCTCTCAGTTGAAATAACCAATAGAATAATTGCTAACTTAAGAGGGAGAAGTCAGAGTAAGAACAATGTGAATAAAAAGGGATTTGTAGTAAGGGAAGCCTAAACATTTCCACTAGCATTCTGAAATAAGTCTCAAGAATATGTATTTTTTTAATGTGACATCCAAATGTCTGAATTGACTGACACTGATTTGGGCTGTTGGAAACTCTACATCAGCATGGCTGGATTAGCGATCCTTTGGATCCAGCAGTGTATATAGAGAGGCTCAGATTTTTTTTATTTAATTACATATGTTTGTAAACTGCTTCCCTAGGTACAATGAATTCCTCTCACTAGCTTGTTTACATATGCGTTATATAAACATTCTTTACATTTCAACCGCTTTCCTTAGAATAAGAATATTAAGCCCATTAGAGGTGAGAACACCTATTTAGAAATCAGTCAAATCGTGAGAACTCTTTTTTGTTTTCCATTTGAACCACAGCCTTTATATATTTAAAAGAAAACAAACCTGGCATTATTATTTCCAGTCTTAAATGAACTGCAGAATTCACTGCAGTAGGCTGTTCCTTCAAGCTTTGCAAATAATGAACCTGCTGCACTTTTGAACGTTACATCTGCATTGTTGGTGTTCTAACTTATAAAAAGACATGTATTCTCATTTTAATGAAGACCGGCTCCTCTAGATGTGACTGCTTGAAAGGGAATGTTATAT
>CM077645.1:158820002-158827502 GCA_039707465.1 Rhabdophis nuchalis
GATTAGTGTTCTAGATTTTAATAGAGCTGACTTCAATAAACTAAGAGAAAGAATAGGAAAGATTCCATGGATTAGAAATACTAGAAGGAAAAACAGTTTAGAATGCTTGGGAAATCCTGAAAAATGATATTTTAAAAGGCCCAACTCTGGCTCAACAGTGGTGCCCTGTGAGTGGGATCTTGGTGTCCTGGTGGAGTATGAGTGTTTTACAGCTACCAAAAAATCCATCACAGAACTAGGCATCAGAAGGATAGTATCAAGATCAAGGGAAATGATAGTACCACTCTATGGCACTTTGGAATACTGAGTCCTGTTCTGGTCATAATTGTGGAGGCCATAGAAAGGGAAAAGCAACAACAATGATAATGTGTCTGATGGCGATAACTAGAAAGAAACTAGCTTAACAAAGAGAAGACTGAAGGGAAATATGACAGCATTCTTCCAATATTTGAAGAAAATAGGGGTCATTTATTTTCAATAGCACCAGAGGATAGGACAAGGAGCAATGGGTAGAAGCTCATCAGAGGGAGACCCAATCTGGAAATTTCCTAACTGAGAACTATTAGGAAATCCAGAGTTGTGAGTGCTCCATTATTGGAAGTTTTCAAGAAAAGAGTGGACAAACATTTGTCTGATATCTTATGAAGACTCTGGGCTAGGACAGGGTATTGCATTGAAGACTTTCTCGGTCCCTGTCAATCCTGTGATTCTACAAAAAACACAGCCACCATATATGGATTTCAGTTTCCCAAATTACCCAGAATTTTGGGAACTGAAGTCCACCTACAGTATTTTAAAATTATTGAGATTGGGAAATGCTAGCCTTAGGTGAAGTTAGGAAATGAATAGAGATGTTAAGCCTGTGGGACATCAACCCTGAATAAATTCAGCTGAGCCACCAGATCAATTGCAAATAAAAGTTGGGGACTGACACATTTAAGAGTTTTTCAAAGTTGATTCAGCAAATATTTAAAAATAAGTTGGTGGAGCTTGGTCAATGTATTGTGTAACCATGGTACAGTTGTATACTGCATAAATTAAAAAGTACTGCCTTTTCTGTAGGAGGTAGCATACATAGCACCTGTTTCTACAACTTTTTCCCAGCATGAAAATGGACTGAGAGAATGGGTGTTCCAAAGCTGCCCATGTTTTTTTAATGGCTGACAGTGGTCTTGAACCTAAGTCTTTAAAGTCCAACACTTTCACTACACTATCCTTTAACCTCCGTACTAACGATAAACAGCTTGTACTGAATCAGGATTAATTTCTTTATTATCGCTTTCTGATTTCAAGCCTCCCCATGTTTTTGTAGCAGTCCTAAAATATCAAAAATTTGCGCAATTTCCATTTCTTCCTCCCTCCCTCCTTCCTTCTCTCCTTCCCTCTTTCTGTCTCTCTTCATATTTACTTACTCCACCCCTAGCTCCCAGGAACCTGGCCAATCTGACTAGCTGACCTGGTTCTGTTGTTTACTTTAGTTTACTCTAAATCTACATTTAACCACAAAAGAACAAATCTGAAGTAGCAAGAGATAAAAGAACTCTGGCATGATACAGTGAGAAGCATTAGATGGGTTGGTTATAAAACAATCAAGGGTTCTTATAATGTTCAGGACAATAACATTGTTGCATAAATCATAACACTAAAAAGTGGTATATAAGTTGCTAAATTTGGACAAAAGTCCAAATGTAAAGGTTCTTTGCGCTAACCAGACTGTACCTATCATTTTGAAGCTTGGCAATATTCTTCCACAAGTTCTTACAGATTTCAGTTATTTTATATCTGGCTTTATTGTAAAGAAAAGGGTGACTACAGTGTGAAAGCATTAAGTTAGAGCACAGGGGTCCCCAACCTTCAATCCATGGGCCAGCACTGGATCGCAGCATGCCAGCAACCAGGCCATGCAAACCAGTGATGCCCCATCCGTCGCATGAGAAAACATGTCCCTTTCGGTCCGTAGAAAAACCTTTCTCCATGGAACCAGTCCCTGTTGGCACATCAAAGGCTTCAGAACTAATATGTAAAGAACCAAAACAAACTTTTGTTTTGTTTTGGGAGATTTACAATATTTATCTTACTTAGCTTAAAAATGCCACATCATTATCATAGTCTTTTTTTTAATGTCCATTATTAACACCACCATTAAACGAATCTGGCTTTCCCATTCGCCTGGCTAGTCAGAAGGTCGCAAAAGGGGATTGCATGACCCCAGGACACTGCAATGGTCATAAATGTGAGTCAGTTCCCAAGTGTTTTAATTCTGATCACGTGACCATGGGGATGCTGCAATGGCCATAAGTTTGGCAATCGGCCATAAGTCACATTTTTCAGTGCCGTTTTAACTTCGAACGATCACTAAATGAATTATACAAGGACTACATATACAGCTCTCATTGTCTATTTCTTTCTTTTTTAGGTGTACGCCATACTTGCAACTCACAGTAAAGCTCTAAGCAGCTAATGAAGCCAACTTCAAATTCACCGAAAACAATGTGCTAATAAAAAGACCAGAAGACTTTTGCTCCAACTGTTATCCATTTCCAGAAGCCGAGCTAATTTCTTTCTGACTCACCACTATAAGTGAAAGTACCAGGAAACCAGTTTCTGGAGATGTTGCAGTTCTGTCACTCTTATATAGTTAGATTGCAAGTATGCCAGCTGGGTTTGTCAGGGGGAAAGTCTGAATGGATTGCAATGCCGTATCTATCAGTTTTAGATTTTTCTACCTCCTCAACACCACCACGTCCAATAGATGTCCCTACACTTATACATGGAATTACAATTTTGGTGGCTTGCATTCATACCAAATGATGGGTGTGGTAGACATCTCACCAAAGGACATTTGGGGCCTGAGATTGTTTAACAAGAAAAATAAATAAGCAGCCAGTGGTGGTGGTGATATTGATCAATCTCCCTTCTAATAACAGCCAGGTAGCTAATCCCTTACCGCTACAGAAATAGGATAGCGGAGAAACTATGTCAGAACAAATTTAATAGAATTTCCTTTGTCTTGGTGCTCTCTTAACCTAGTTGTTTGTTTGCAGATGTTTCATTTACTCAACTAATTATGTTACCCAGTCAGGTAATGAAATATCTGCAAGCAACTATGTTCAGAGAGCACCAAGGGCTCCATAGTTCAACCCTGAGCTACAGATATTCTCTTCTATTGGTCCCTTTATCTTTCAGGAAATTTATGAATTGCTCCTGAATGGAGAGACCAACGTTTTCTTTTCCTTAATGCTATGTGCACCATTATCTCTGGAAATTCACAGTTGTCCAGGTCATAGTTGCCCCAAAGCTGCAGATTTGTGCATTGGGGTAACAAAACAATCACTTCATAACCACATGGCATGGCATAGGAGAACAAACCCATCAGGACTAGATCTGGAAATCCACCTACATTTAAAAGACATTTTTTTTGAAGACACCAAAATCCTCATTTTGGACAAAACAGAAAAATGTGAAAGTGGGGCGAAGAGGTAATCTATGTCAAAATCGAACAGCCTGTCTCAACAGAGGTGGAGGGATACAACATCATCTATCTCCAGTCTACAACACAATCCTTTCTACAGTTCCAAGAAGACTCCACACCCATTTGCACCACTCAGGTGACCCTGCTGACTCCAGGTGGTTTTAATGACTTGCTAAAACAATGCAAATGACTAGCTGTTTGCAAGGAATAAATCCTTCCATTCCCCACCATCCAGTCAGAGCTGAAGAAGCTTCTTGGATGAGAAGTGAAATGGCTTTAAAAAAACAGAAAGCCCAGTTGCCTCTTGAAAAAGCACATTTGGGGCACCATTCTCTCCATTCTCATTGGAGGTTTAACTTACTAGAATTAATGGGACTGCTTACACAAGGTTTCCAGAACACTTCTGAAGCTAAAAAGAATAAAACTAGCTGTGATATACATGGTGTTCAATGAATGCATTGCTCTCCATCACAGTTGATGCCATTGACAATTCTATCACACTACTGTAACACCTGCAGCAGGTTAGAGAACCACCATGTTCACCTCCATAATCTACCATGTATCCAAACATAGCATTGACCTCCTGTTTCTACAGCAAACTAGACAACACATTATCAACAGTAGAGGCCTTCAAATTTTTAGGTTCTACCATATCTCAAGACCTAAAATGGACACCTAAAATCAAAAACATCATCAAAAAAGCACAAAAAAGAATGTTCTTTCTCTGCCAACTCAGGAAGCTCAAACTCCCCAAAGAGCTGCTGATACAGTTCTACAGAGGAATTATTGAGCCTGTCATCTGCACCTCTATATCTGCCTGGTTTGGTTCTGCAACCCAACAAGCCAGACATAGACTTCAGATGATAATCAGAACTGCAGAAAAAACAATTACTGCCAACCTGCCTTCCATTGAGGACCTGTACACTGCACGAGTCAAAAAGAGAGCCATGAAAATATTTACAGACCCCTTGTATCCTGGACATAAATTGTTTCAACTCCTACTCTCAAAACAATGCTGTAGAGCACTGCACAACAAGACAACTAGACCCAAGAACAGTTTTTTCATGAACGCCATCACTCTGCTAAACAAATAATTCCCTCACCACTGTCAAATCATTCACTAAGGTTCCATTACTATTACTATTAGCCTTCTCATTGTTCCTATCACCCATCTCCTCCCACTTATGACTGCAGAACTGTAACTTTGTTGCTTGTACCCTTGCAATTTATTTTGATATCGTTTCCTGATTGCTTATTTGTACCCTATGACTATCATCAAGTGTTGTACCTTATGATTCTTGACGGGTGTATCTTGTCTTTTTATGTACACTGAGAGCATATGCATCAATATGTGTGTAATCACACTTGGCCAATGAAGAATTCTATTCTATTCTATTCTATTCTATTCTATTCTATTCTATTCTATTCTATTCTATTCTATTCTGGGAGAGTCTTAACCTAGAGTTGAGGTAGCTTTCAGAGGGTCTATTAATTTGGATGGAAAATTATAGTTAAAATAAATATCGACTGAATTTTCTTTAATCTCTAATCGAGATTTAGCTTTTCATTCAATAATGTATGCAGGCATAATTTATAGCCTTTAAAACTTTAACATGGTTTTTAAACTTTAATAAATGTTGCTGTCTAAAATTATTGGACCCTTTAAAAGGAGTACACTTGTTATTTTATGAAATGGATTAATAAAGTACATATATTATTATGCTATTTAATTGTTAGTTTGGATAATTGTCAAAATCATTGCACATCACTCTTTTCTTTCATAATTCAATTTATAACCATGTGCTTTATTTTACAATTTAAATACATTTTAAAAATGGATCTACAAGTTTCACTGGATCCTTCAGGGTCCATAGCAAAAATATATAAAAAAACACCAGTTTGAAATCTAAGACACATTTCCTAGTCATATTCGCAGAACAGAAAAGCTTTAATCAACAATATGCAAATATGAATAAATCAGTGGAAAAGGAGAAAATCAGCATTAAACATTAGCATAGAAAAATTGCTACAAATAATTATTTCTGTCTGCAGCATTTGAAAGATACAAACCTAAAGGAGAATTTAAGATCTGGATTTAGTATGAAATATATGTGTAAAAATCATTACATTTTGGTGTAAGTGTCTACTGTAATGGCATGCAACTTCAGTATGCAGGCATATTGTGTGTGTTTATGTGTGTGTGTACACACACATATACACATATATACACATACAAACATATACAGTATATACAGTGTGTGTGCCTGTGTGTATGTATGTATGTATGCGTGTATATATACAGTATATATGTATGTATATGTATATGTATACATACACACAGACACATACTCATACCTGAATGTGTGTGTGTGTGTGTGTGCATAAAAGTTATAAAAGTAATACAAACACTATGTGTATATTGTAAAACTGGTTCTTAAGTTGTATTGTGTAAACATTGGATACCAGTGGAATCACATTTGCTATCTTCCTTTGTTTGATTGTTTAACTCTTTGTAAGTATAGTATACTCTACCAGATAATAAACTTCATTAATTGAACTGTCGCACTGCCCTTCATTTATCTGAAGGTCAGGCTTGTAGAATTTGTAAGCATTGAATGAAATGATGTTTAATGCTTTGGTTAACTTCTGAGCAGCATGAAAATGTAACCTCAGCATATTGTCAAGTCTTTTGAAGCTAATATACATTAAACTCTTAACATTATAGTCATATATGAATTTGTGAATTTGTTTCACCCCTGGTTCTATGAGTGATAAAAAATCTGTAGGTGCTAAATAGTTAAAATGGAGTTGTAGAATTAAAAGTGTCCGCTAAGTGGAAACATGGGAGTAAGACACCACTTAATGCATTCATGAATAAGTCTCATTGAATACAAAAATGCATCGTCAGTCTGTACAAATGCTCATATTTTGATTTTCAGTCATGGAAACTAGAAAGGAAAATGAACATTCACTGAAAGTTATTTTCTATATTATCTATGTTTACATAGAATAAAGTATATAGTACTGTGTTTATATAATACAACCCTTTTTAGTTAGGGTTGCCTAGGCATTTGACAGCATTCGTCACTTTGGAGATAAACTGAGTGTAATGGGCTTCTCAGTACTATCAATCATTGAACAATTTTGGATTGGCCAGAAATTAGAGACACTATTTTCCAATTGCTTTGCTCCCCCATGAGTGGGCAATTCCAGTCAAGTTAGGATAGAGATGTTGGATTGGTAGGTATTTCTTTGTGGAGAACCCCAGTGTTATTGAAAATATATCCTCACCTTACTTTTTAATAGTTCCATGAGCTTGTTGGAAGAAGATACCAACTGGTTCAAGATGGGTATCACTATTATACAGATTATACTTGGCAACTAAAGAGCGTAAGGAAGATGACTGATGAAGATACACAAAAGCTGTTCCTTAGGCAAATGGGGCTGCATCTTCATAAGGAAGTTCATCTTCCTTATTCTCTACTGTTCTCTACTGTTATACAGTGTATTTCCTGACATCAGTCCCCATGGAAGTCTTAACTGGTGTTAGGAGACTGTGGACTGTGGATGAAACAACGGGCCTTTTTTGCTCATTTTTGCCTCTTGCACACTTGCTCCCTTCAAACTACAGCAAGACACAGTTTTTAAAAATGCAAATTAATAAGTCAAGAAGTCTGGAAAATTAGATCAATATCATTTACCATACCCTACCCTCTCTGACAAAAATGACAAATCGCCCCTTTCATTCCATTTTCATAGAAGCATATGCCCATATCAAAATAGCAAACAAATGCCACAAATTTAAACCTAAAGAAATCTGAGCATGCTTTAGTGGAATGAAGAAGGAGATTTGGAGACTTCTTTTTAAAACAGAATTTAAAATCTGACAGTAAACTGATGTGTTTCAAATGTTTTCAACGATTACCAAGAGAGAATTGAAGTTTTTCAGAATTTTTTTTACAATGGATTCTTTGCTTTTCTTTTCATTGTGGACA
This sequence comes from Rhabdophis nuchalis, assembly GCA_039707465.1. Taxonomy (NCBI): domain Eukaryota; kingdom Metazoa; phylum Chordata; class Lepidosauria; order Squamata; family Natricidae; genus Rhabdophis; species Rhabdophis nuchalis. The sequence continues at coordinate 158,827,470 of CM077645.1, forward strand.
TTTCTAGGAAATTCATTACAAAATGTCACTCCT
>CM077645.1:158832502-158960002 GCA_039707465.1 Rhabdophis nuchalis
AGCATCATTTCATAACCTTGTTTTTAACAGAAATTATATGTGCTGCTTTCAGGAGCGTGAAGCCGCTGAGCTGCCATTTTCTTCTCTGTGAACGTCTTGGTTGGAATGATAAACACACTGCCAGCCCTGCCTTCACTGGTAATCTGAAAAATTTAATACTTTTAGTAGTAATCTGAAAAGATTAATATCTTTACTAGGCTGAGAATGTAACTGAATTAGGACCTCTTCCGTTTTGTAGCTCATGGAAATAACAAAGTGTTCTGCTTTTAGCACTCATAAAATCATAAGAACACTTCTTGTCCCCCTTTTAAATTCTGAGGTGTGCTTATGATGTGTTAAGAGCAGAACGTTTTGTTACTTCCATGAGCTACAAAAGGGAGAGGCCTTAATTCAATTACATTCTCAGATAGTCTCGTAAAGGCATTAAACTTTTCAGGTTACTACTAAAGGTATTTACATTTTCAGATTACCAGTAAAAGGTAGGGCTGACAGTATGTTTATCATTCCAACCAAGAAATTCCAAGAGGAGAAACGGCAGCTCAGCCTATATAGGTGGATCATCAGTCACCACTGATGGTGCATCATGTTCCAAATTAGGATTCCTTTTTATATAATGGCATAAATCCTGATTTGGAACTTAGAATTGGAACATCATCCACCATCAATTCATGGTTAACCTAAATGCAAAAGTCAGTCTTGTTATTTCATTCCATGTCGTGACCAATGATACTAAATGGAAATAGTATTACAGAGCTGTGATGGTACAGTGGTCAGAATGCAATACTGGAGACCAATTCTGCTGACTGCCAGCAGTTTGATCCTGATTGGATCAAGGTTGACTCAGCCTTCCATCTTTCCAAGGTCAGTAAAATGAAGACCCAGATTGTTGGGGGCAATATGCTGACTCTGTAAACTGCTTAGAGACAGTGGTGAAGTTCAAATTTTTACTACCGGTCCTGTGGGCGTGGCTTGGTAGGTGTGATGTGGCTTGGTAGGCTTGACCTGATGGATGTGGCACGGGAAGGATGCTGCAAAATCTCCAATCTAACACCATTTCAGGGGAAGGACATTGCAAAATCTCCATTACCAACCCAGTCTGGGGTCAGTCAGAGGTGGCATTTGCTGGTTCTCTGGACTACTCAAAACTTCTGCTACCGGTTCTCCAGAACCTGTCAGAACCTGCTGGATTTCACCCCTGCTTAGAGAGGACTGTAAAGTACTATGAAATGGTATAAAAGTTTAGGTGCTATTGTTAGTGCTATTGCTATATGATTCTTTTAATTGAAGGATAAATAAAAATCAGGGAAATTTGCTTTATTTTATAAAATGATAGGATTTCCCATCTCTCTGTCTCATATGGTATTATTTCCTGATCCTAATCCCCCACCCCACCCCAAATCCCCAAATTTGTCCCTCTCTTACTCAAGCTGCTCAGATTCACAAATATACTATGAAGAATAGCCATACCAAAGTGCAAAAAAACTGTTTTCAAATTTCGCAAAATATTTCTTAAGCAATGAAAAAGACTATGGCTTTTAAAAAACCCATTACATTACTTAGGTCCTAAGTCTTAGGATCTGTCTTAGTTATTAAAAGCTCCTTGATCTGGAAAAGTCTTTGGAAGAAGGCCTGGCATGTTGACTTACCTTGGTATTGAACTGAACTCTAAGAAAACGTCTCGACGGAGTGTTGAACCACAAAAAAGGGAATAGTGAATCATACTTCTCAACTAAAGTAATCCAGGAATCTGAAAAAACCAGTACAGAGATTACAATGAAAGATCTGAGACAATTTAAATTCCAATAGATTCAAGATTCCAAGCCACACCCATGGGATTTCATCAAATTGATCTCAGAAGGGTTCTTTTCCATGAAATTTAGTGAGATACCTTTTTAAAAAGCTTAAATCAGAAGGCAGTTTGCTCTCCATGCCTTTTAGCCCTCACTCTACACCAGGCCTTTTAGCCCTCACTCTACACCAAGGCACTCCCATATTACACCGATCCTGCGCGAGCTGCACTGGCTTCCTGTGGTCTTTCGGGTGCGCTTCAAGGTTTTGATGACCATCTTCAAAGCGCTCCATGGCTCGGGACCTAGTTATATGCAAGACCGTCTCCTGCCCCATACATCCCTCAGACCGATACGCTCCCACAGAGAGGGCCTTCTCAGGGTGCCGTCGGCCGGACAATGCCGACTGGCGACACCCAGGGGAAGGGCGTTCTCTGTGGCGGGCCCAGCCCTTTGGAACGACCTACCCCCTGAACTCTGTACCATCAGTGACCCCCGCCTCTTCCTCCAGTGTTTAAAAACACACCTTTTTCATGAAGCCGGCCTAACATAACCTCTGCTGGGACTAATGTAGATAGTTTTAATTGGGGGTTTTAATTGGTTTTAGCACAGGGCTGATATTTAATAGGTTTTTTAAATTTTTTGTATTATTTTGTATGTATTTTAAATTCCTGTGTGCCGCCCTGGGTCCTTCTGGAGAAGGGCAGGATATAAATCAAATAAATAAATAAATAAATAAATAAGGGCTGTCAAACTCCTGGTCCATGGGCTGGATGCATCACACACTGCCCATACCCATGCCCTGTTTAGCAAAGGGGGAAAAAGTCCCGATGCATCATGTGACACTGCCGTGACAATGTGAGTTTGACACCCCTGCTCTATGCAATTCACACCCTGTACTTAACCTCCATCGCAGGCTCCGCCTATACCCAGGAGGCACCTGAAGGTATAAAATAGCCTGGTGCCTTTAAATATTTCCTGTGTTACTCTGGGCCACCGTCTCTTTTATTTCCCTGTAATATTAATTGCTTGATGTCTTTGGGGATTTAAAGAGAATAAATTAAAATGTAGGTTAATTAATGAGTTCATTATCCAAGTAGCCTTTCGCTGCTTTAAATAAATAAATAAATAAATAAATAAATAAATAAAGCCCAGAATGTAAACTTGGCATCTTCTTCTTCTGCTGCTGAAAATCATTTGCAGACAGAGAGACACCCAGTCCAAATGCTGCAGTCTCAGATTTACTGCTGAAGAGTGGGAACTGCAGTGTTTAGGGTATCTTGAAGTACTCCCAGCTTGTTTTCTAGTTCAGCTGAAGCTGCAGGCCTTTCTAATCACGATGATAAAATTACAGCTGACACTTAACCATAGCCCATAATATGAAATGTAATATCATATTATGAAATCTGGCCATTCCCCCACTCCCTGAAGCTACTTACAGAATCATATTAAATCTTCTTTAGCAGAATCATATTATGTACAATGTACAAAGGAAACAGCTCTGCCACGGGAAGAAAATTAAAGAAGACACACTCAGCCAAAAAAGGAGAGGCTGGTACCATCACAAATCTCCAAGGCCTCTGATTACACAAGCAATACTCCTCTGATGTATGTACTAATGGACTGGGAGCGTGTTTGCCTTTACTGGTGATGCATCGATAAAGGAAGATACAATCACATAGATCAATTACGAGCACAAGAAAAACCAATGCTTTTGATTATTTGAGGAATAACCTGACATTATTTGAAATTTCTCTGATGGGGGAACTGCTTCTGAGATTTCCCACTCTGGTATCGGGACAGAATTCTCAGGAACTGGGAAAAATACAGGACTCAACTCCTTGATAAGTCAGGCTAGAAAAGCAGGCCATAGCAAGAGATGGAAAAGGTGCATGGAAAAGGTGCATGAATTCATTTGACTTATTTCAGAGTTTGAATTGTGATACCCCAAGAGATAGTTCCTGACTTAGGAAATGATCTGAATGAGAACTTTTCAAGCATCCAATGGAAGGTTAACTTTGCAAAGGTTCATATTAGATTCCTCCTGAGAGCAATACGTTGGTAATTTTGAGAAATAAAAATGGTTATACATCTCTTTCTCCCACTAGTGGAGGGGTGTCAAACTAGCATCATCATGTTGTCGTCACATGACATATTGGGACTGTTCCCCCCCTTTCCTAAAATGGGAGTGTGACGCATGTGACATATTAGGTCCGTGGGCCACGAGTTTTACACCCCTGCATCAGGGGTGGGTTCCAAAAGAGACTACTGCTGGTTTGCTCAGAGATGTGCTGCACGTGCGCAGTACAACTAAAATTGCTTTGCCCATGCGCAGAAAGAAAAAACAAGATGGTGGCATCTATGGCGCCACCAGGAGAACCGGTTTGGGGACGTGGCAGGCCTGAGCGCTGCCAGTTCCACCACAGGCTGCCAAGCTTACTTACTTACTTACTTACTTTATTGGATTTATAGACCGCTACTACCAGTTCCGAACCGGTGCGAACTGGTAGATACAGCACTAGTGCATTACAAGAAGTCTAAACTTTTGCTTGATTGATACTGTTGCTTTTGGGAGGATAGTGAATAAATAGTTCAGTTTGAATGTATCTTCTCACAACAGTTGTATAAAATCATATAATCCTTCCAGTCTGCTGCAGCTGATAAAGGTTATCATGGCTTGATCTTTGAAGAAAATATGGATATTTAAATGTAATGCATTGTTTGCTGGGAAGATCCAACATTTACCTTCTCAGGAATTTAAGTTGTTGAACACTTAATGCAGGGGAAGAAATACACAAGACAAATAGAATTAATACATCAGAGAAACTGAAAGTCTACTGTGTGATTACAAATTGGCTTGAGTTCTAGGAAAATTCAACGTGTCTATTAAGCCCTTATTTTTAAATACTATATAAGTGATATTTCCATAAAGAAATAGTGTTTTAACCTTGTCTTTTTAAAAAAAATTACCTATCATGTCATGGGTTTGCAATTTTTGGAAATGAATAGGCTCCTTTATATTGTGATATATTTTGCCAAAGACATTTCAAAGATTCTATAATTGGTTTAAGACCACAAAGGATGCGGGAAAAACACTTGACCAGCTATATCAGGGCAGAAAAGTAATTTTTTCTTTCAAATATTAGATCAGATCAACAGTGCTGAACGGAGCAGGAAAGTCTGGTCACCTCGATTTTTTTTCATATATGTCTTTTATCAATAAATGATTTTAAAAGTAAATGACTTTACTAAGCTTCTTTGACATTCGAACCAGAATGTTAGCATTTTTGAAGCCTCTTTAAACAGCTAGTAAAACAACCAGGAAATGTTGGAATTAACCAGGAATTAACCTTCCTCTGTAGTAAATATTTGTATATATAAATAAAGGTGTCCATTACGGTATAATTCTTTTTCTTGCGTTTCGGATATAGAACACATTATGAACCAAAATAAGAGTTTTTAAAAATCTCTAAATCTGGCAAGATTGTAAAACAAACAAGTGTGTGGAAGTGTGGAAAACATGAAATCTTTTAAAAGCCCCATCCCAATCTCCCAAAAAAACCCTTTCATGGCCAGAAGATAGATGATGCTGACTAATCATTTGAAGGAGAATAGAGAATGCCTTAGAAATGGAATAAGATTATTCCACACTATAGCAATTTGTTTCTAACTTTATATCAAAAAATAAAGTCTGCATATTTGGATAATTGGAATGAAAATATTCATTTTATTAGAACAATGTGGTGTTGTTAGTTTCCGGTTATTTCTAGCAAGCTATTTAATACATTTAAGGATGCTGTTGCAGAAATAAAGAAAGTAAATTCTACAATACTGTCCTGATTCTTGTGATTTGAGTGGATTTGGCTTAATGAGTTGTGTATGAATCAAGTCACTTTTGTTTCAGAATGATAGTTTGGGGTAACATTATTTGTGAATCAGAATAATATAAATTGTTTATTTTATTTTATTTATTTATTTATTTATTTAAATTTATACCCCGCCCTTCTCCGGAGAGGACCCAGGGCGGCGCACAGGAATTTAAAAAACATACAAAAGGACAAAATACAAAATTTAAAAGACATATTAAATTCCCATCCTATGCTAAAATCCAATTAAAATCCCCAAATTAAAACTGTCTAAAATAATTTTTTAAATTTTATTTAAAAAATACATTAGCCATCCTCTATATGAACATTTTCCCAGGATAGGCGATAATGCTCTAAAGCAGGGGTCCCCAACCCCCGGGCCGTGGACCGGTGCCGGTCCATGGCTTGATAGGAACTGGGCCGCAGGGCTGGAGAGGTGGAGGAGGGAGGAGGGGGCAGCCCCCTGGGTAGAGTGCGTGCCGGATGCGGGAGAGCACAGACATGACCGTTCACGCCGTTGGAGGCCCTAGAGGGCCGAGTGAGCCAACTCCCCCCCGCGTGTGCAGGCATGGCCATTCGTGCTGTTGGAGGCCCTAGAGGGCCGAGTGAGCCGACTCCCCCCCGCATGCGCATGCGCTGCCTGTTCCTCCTCCCCCCCGGGTGTGCATGCACCACCTCTTCCACCTCCCCACCCACTCCTCCTCTACGCCAGCCGGTCCACAGAATTTTCTTTAAAATGAAACCGGTCCCTGGTGCAAAAAAGGTTGGGGACCCCTGCTTTAAAGGATAGTTCAAGCTTTAGACAAAAATGAAACCAAGTCTAAAAACAGCAGCTCAGAAAGCTACATGGTGAAATAGCAGAAAGGAGCCACAACTTAGAACAGTGCGTGAAGCTACCTTGTATGTTCTCCAGTCAAATGTGTAAACTCTGCTATTCAGGGGTGAAATCCAGCAGGTTCTGACAGGTTCTGGAGAACCAGTAGCAGACATTTTGAGTAGTTAGCTGGCAAATACCACCTCTGGCTGGCCCCAGAGTGGGGAGGGAATGGGGATTTCACTGTATCCTTCCCTTGTCATGTCCACCAAGCCACACCCACAGAACAGGTAGTAAAAAAAAAATGAATTTCACCACTGCTCCATTGTTTCACATCTAGCTCAATCTTCTCTGTAGAGAATGACAATACAGCGATACCTTGGTACGCATCATTAATTGGTTCCAGGAGGTGTGATGAGTACCAAACAAAATTTTCCCATAAGGAATAATATAGTGAGTTATGAGGCAGCTGATACCAATCAGCTCTAGCTTGTTCATTGAGTACTGAGCAAATGATAAGTACCAGGACAAAATGTTCACGTCAAAATGCATTCAGTACCAAATTTGATTAATTTCAGAGCAGCTGAGTAGTAAAGTACCACTGAATCTCTTTAGGGGTCTTTCTGAGACCAACCTGAAGATCATAAGAATTACAGTACATCTGAATCTTTTTTTTTTTTATATTGAAAAAGTTTTATTGGTTTTACATTTTTCCATAGGATGGGGTAAGGGATACAAAGAAATTTTGAGAGCGTTCACGTCAAAGTCGTCGGCCCTTCCGGGACTTCAAAATACATTGATAACAATAAAAAACATTTTCCGTAACACTACAAAGTGAAAGCAAGTACATATACCTAAGTTCTCAGTTCTATGCTGTCAGTCATTTACAAAAATCCAAATACAGATATTATGCAATGTTATTCAGAAAAATCAAGGCAAAGTTATTTTTTAGATCTAAGTCTCTTGGCAATTTTGTCTTCAACCTCTTCCTCCAGGCCCCCAGCGGGCGGGGCCGTGGCCCCCCCTGCCCCCCCTGAATCTTCCCCCAGGACAGAGGAGTGTTTTTTGAAAAAGGCTTCCGCCTCGGCAACTGTTTTAATCCTCACTCTTCCTCCTTTCCATCATCTGAATCTTTTTTATATGCAAGTATTTTAGCCTCATCTGAGAATGATTTCTTTCTGTCCCTATCTCATTTTCCTCCTGACCCTTATAATCCTTCTCTCTTTTCCAAATGAGCTCTGTTTTCCATTTGAACTTCCAACTCAATTCCCTTCCTTTCAGTTAGCTGGCATAGGTATCAACTGTCTATCAATCATAAAAAAACTACAACAACCAGGTTCAGAGTATAGGAAGAAACCTTTCCCCTCCCTCCCATCTATCCTTCTGGTTCTGCAATGCTCAAAAGGCCCAAGACTCTATTGGAAATTTCAAAAGCAATGATGTGTTACAATGGTCTTTGTTATTGTGATCATTTTGGAAGCTAATCATGGGTCTAAAATCTGGTACAGTGTATCAAGAGTTAGAGGCAAGAAATCAGGAGACAATCTGCCTCCATCCCTTTCCCAATGCTTGCTCTTCCCATTGCCAAAGATCTATTACAGGTTTTGCAGCCTGACTTGATAGAATTGAAAGGAATGTGAGAAAACAGTTTACCCTGTTGGGAACTAAACCAAATTCAGCCTGACTTGAACACCAGAGATCTATTTATGAATTCAACCTATTTAACAGGTAATGCACAGACCTTGGAAACTGCTAGCCTTAAAGTTGCTTCACTGTGGTATTTGCAAGTCTCCTGGAAAACAGAATAACAGGTTAGGACAGGGAGAAGCGAATGTCACCACAATGCAATAGAAGCTATTAGTGGCCTGTGCTCAAAGAGGATTTGAAATTCTATAAAAACAATGAGGCTTTAGATGCTGAAAAGGAATAATCAGAAGTAATTCTGTTAGGAGCTTTTGAAGAAGATTTTAAATGATTCTTGCCATATCTAACAAGTTAGTATTTATTGGCATATATGTAAATAATTGCAGCCCTTCTAAACAACAGCAGAAAGTAATCAGATCTTATCCTCACCATGCTTAATAATGAACAAGGTGCCAATAAACTGTGTCTATGTAACCTGATTTAGTTATCATCATATGAAACAATAAATTTCATGTTTTAGTATACATGACAATTGCCGTGCAGATGCTAAGATGCAAGACAAACAGAAATCAATAGCCTCCAATCTGTGCATGAATTTTGTCAACTTCCAATTATTATCTTGCTTGTGGGGAAGATCAAAGAATAATTGAGGTTCCTGGTCTTCATGTCACAGAAGGAGCAGACAATACTAATTGTGAAGAGAGATTATTCCAGATATAATGTGCTCAATCTAGCTTCTTTTGATGAACAGAAATTGGCTGCAGAAGACCTATCTTTAATAAGGAGAGGGAGGGTGGGAGGTTGCACAGATATATACACTCTCAGTGCAATCCGACACAGTTCTATTCAGGAAGTCCCATGGATTTCACTTGTGCCATATCCCCATAAAAGTGTGTATAGAATTGAGGGTATTTTGAATTCAGTTCTGTTCTAAGGCCAATTTCTTGAACAAGCTGATTTGGATTGCAACTAGGTGTTAAACTTAGTAATAGTAATATACATAGATTTATTAGTGTCAGGGGTGGTATTCTACTGGTTCAGCCCGGTCTGGGCAAGCTGATAGCTCTGACAATCAGCTGGGAGTGAACTGGTTTGCCCCGATGATCAGATGGACCTACCTGCCTGCCCACGCTATTGTCCTGCCTTTATCTTCTCAGCTGATTCCCGTACAAAAGCAGATTGCCATGTGGATCAACTGTGCTACTCCTCTGAAGAAACCTGGAAGTGAAGATTTCTTCAAACTGTGCACAAACACGCAAATCACATGATCACCGAACCGGTTGTTAAACCTGGAGGATCCCACCACTGGTTAGTGGGTTTTTTTTTCCATAAATAATGATGTGTTGATCATTTTTCACAATTTCTTTCTATTGTTCAGTCCAAAAGCCTCACAAATCAAGTCAAGAACCACAAACTAAGATAGTTTTTAAATTGCAATATCTTCTAAATATACAAACTAGCATTGTGGGAGTTGTAGTCCTAATACAGGTGGCCTAAAAGTTATGACACAAAAGGGAGGGGGGATAATGGGTGGAAGAAGAAAATAAAGTTGATGAAGGCCTCAGTTCTTCAGATTATAAGTAGACTCTGCTTCCCTTCTGTTCCCCAACTAGGAAAAAAGTAAACAGATTTGGCAACCATGGAAATCAGTGGGAATTATGGTATTTCTGAATGAGTGCTATATTCAAGAACAAAGTGAAATTACATGCCCAGCTTGTATATAATAGAGCTCTGAAACCAGCAGAAAGAACTAAAGGAGATCTCCAATTTTGACTGTCATAATTTTTATCTAGACAGAGGCATATTATAAATGGTGCGCAATATATTGACATTTCAAATTTCTCTGGATTTTGCAAATGCGGTTTTGCCAACATTTTCAAATATTATATTAAGCAAAACTCTGTTGTAAGATGACTATGTTCATGAAACTATTATATTAAATGCACCAAATTATGCAGTAATGTTCACAAAAACAGCATAGGTTTGGCAAATCTGAAAACAGAAAATATTTGGAGGAATATGCACTAAAATTTAAGTGCCTCCTTTTGTTGTTTTTGAGCAGAATCAGACATAGTTACAAAACAGAAAAACTGAGAAACTCCAAGCTGATATATTGGCAATAGGAACAATCTGAAGAAACAAAAACAGACAGATTTGCCAATTCCTAATCTACAATAGTTTAGAACAGCACCTAGGAGACTCTCTTGATTTTTAAGAGTAGCTTATGTGTTGAGTTGAACCTCATATAGGAGATCTTACATATTGATTGAAGGAACAAGGGAATGATAACCTTTCTTAAGGGTGAATGCTTGTTCACCTGTTCTTTTACATATTTTCTGAATCCCAAATCACAGGATCAATTTCCCTCTCTGGGATTAGGTAGGGGAGGGAGGGAGGGAGGAAAGGAAGGGAGGGAGGGAGGGAGGGAGGGAGGAAGATATCTTCCCAATCAACAAATGACTCTGAGTCAGAGACAACCAAGTCTTTATAATCAAAATAAGGAAAGTAAGATTGCACTGTAAACTTGATCCCATTCATGCACACAAGCAAGGATACATAACCAAGAATGGGAGAAACTTGTATCACAATGCTGAATATTTCTTTCATAATTTGAGTCACTTAATCACATTCCTCATTCAGCAGGCAGGTTAAAAAACCAACCAGCCAAAAAACAGAATAGCAATAATTCAAGCAAAAATAAGACAACACATATGAGAAAAATCTCAAAATCAATAGACACCCACTACTAGAAAGAAGGAATCCCATGGACTAGGCTCCAAAGAAATTCCAAAGTGGATCAGAAATCTTTAAAAAAGTAATCCCACTAAACAAAAAGTCCAAAGAACTAAAAAGTTTTAATTTCTTGTGATTATCAAAACTTTTCTCCACTTCAATACAATTAGAAAAGATTTTCCTATGAAGACAGTCTAGCTCAATATATAATTAAATTGGAATGTGGCAAAAATACAATAAAATGAATTCTTCACTCGCAAACAAAATAAAAGAAAGTGGATATCAGGAAGCTTGGTTACACAGCCAGACAAACAGTAATGAAAACTCAAGGCCACACGATGAGGGGGAAATCGAGTAATTGCATAGGTCATTGATTTTTAATACAAAGCCGGACTTTCTGCTTGGCCCATCATCATCACTACAGGACCACCTATGCCTTCCTGAAGGGGAAACAGATGACCTCCTCCTCTTCTTAGGCCATTGGCCCTGAACCTTCCACCCATGTTTTCTAGCTTTGATTCAAATGTTCTGTTTTCAACCTCAACCATCTCAGTTTTTGGCATAGAAAGGCTTCAGGACTTCATTTCAATCTAGTTGTAGCTCATCTAGATGATCTCTGGTGATGAGCCGAAAGGCAGAAAAGGAAAGCAGTGTGCTTCCTCCCTTAATTGGGGCTTAACAGGGTGTTGTGACACAAGTATATACTTATCCTCCTGCCTCAGCTGATCAGGAATAGAACCTGGTGGCCTAATAGCTAAGGCTCCTGCCTAGCATGTAACAAAGCCCTGGTTCAAATCCCAGTAATGGTATGGCTAGCTGATGAGAGCTAAAAAGCTCAAAATAGATCTATACTAGGCTCCCTGACTTATTTATTGATCAGCTCAAAAACATAACACACACGCGTGCACACACACACACACACACACACATATAACAAACATTTTTTGTTGATGTTTTTGTAAGCCGCCATAAGTAAAGCTTTTGTGATTTCTGAAGTTGATGATGATACAGTTTCAAATTTCTGATTTCTGAATCTATGGATTGAAACTAAACTGTAATACTGTTCCACATGCTACATTTCATTTTATTCAGCATGGCTTATTTCAACACATTTGTACAGAATGTTGAGGAAATTATGAAGTGTTCTATCAGAATGCTTGGACTAAATGAAGATTTCAGTTTTCTGTCCTTGCTATATAGAGTAGAACTTCTGGTCATAATTCATTCTATAACTTTAGTTACAACCTGATTTGGTCATAACCTGAACCTAATTTTGGAAAGTTGGTGCTTAAAAAAAAACAAGTCACAGCAGGGGAAATTAGCCGTGGGAAAAAAATGTGAATTTTTTGGTCGGAACCCGATTTGGTCGTGGTCAGAAGCATTCGTGAACAGAGATTCTACAGTACAAAGAATGCAGCCTTAAATATGGAAACAAACCACAGGGTGCAAAATCCACCAACCATGCAGATAGCAACAAATGGGACTGTAGAAAAGTTTTAAGTACTCTTTACACTGGTTTCTTAGCAGAGCCGTTTCAGACATCTCAAGAGGCTATAGGTAGAGATGATTTATAGGTGGTAAGCTTCAATTTGGGAGGCCATCAGCACCTTCTTTGATCTGGACTTCTACAGATTTGTTTCCTATGTACTCAGTGAGTAATGAGTGATTTGCTATTGATTTGTCCACAGGCAGAAGAAAAGTGGATTGGTACTGTAACTCCAAAGCGAATGGAAACTTCGGGTGCATAGTAAAAGAAAGCAAAACCACCAAGAGGGAAACATTTACAGCTTTTCTAATCTATTTTAACTCTTGTCCTCAATTTCCTCCCCCAGCAACATGATTCAGGGCTAAGCTTTTAAGAATTTCAAACTCTACAAAGTATCCGTCTAGTAGTGCTTTTTGCCTGCTTCATGTGCCAATCAATTGGAGCAGCAGACTGAAATATATATAAGGACTCATTCATTCAGAATACTAATTTGTTTAAAATTTAACCATATAAATCCTTGTGTAAGTGGGCACTTAAATATAATATCAACCAAATGCTCATTTTGGAGAGAGAAAGGGGAAGAGACTACCACAACCCAAAAGGATCAGTTCTCAGATGACAAAATCATTCCCTAAAAATATACTTCTTTTGATATGATGTCTGCAGATGTTCCTGAACTCATTGTAAGAGTTAAGACTGAAAATTCACATCCATTCCAAAGTTAGTGTTCCGATATCTCAGAGGGTGCCACAAAGAAGAGGGAGTCAAACTATTCTCCAAGGCACCTGGGGGCAGGACAAGAAGCAATGGGTGGAAACTAATCAAGGAGAGAAGCAACTTAGAACTAAGGAGAAATTTCCTGACAGTTAGAACAATTAACCTCTGGAACAGCTTGCCTCCAGAAGTTGTGAATGCCCCAACCCTGGAAGTCTTTAAAAAGATGTTAGATAGCCATTTGTCTGAAATGGTATAAGGTTCCTGCCCACGCAGGAGGTTGGACTAGAAGACCTACAAGGTCCCTTCCAACTCTGCTATTGTATTGTATTGTATTGTATATTTAGTAAAGCCTGACCCTGTTTAGTAAAACCTTTCAAACAATTTCCACCATTTGGATTACCATTACCTTTTGCACCACTGAGTAATCATATACAGCTCCTTATTTACTGTTACAGAACTCTGTTTGTATATATCAGTTGCACCACATACCTGCCATGACTTCATTAGATTCCAGTTCAGAAGAGGAGTTGGAGTTGGAACTGGGACCATCTGATGGGGAGGGCACAATCACCTCCAAATGAGGGGAGAGTCCAGGGACTCAGGACGAGGCATTCCCAGGACCATCTGCCAGTGAGCGGGGGCAGATGACCAGATGGAGCCCTGGCCTCCAGTGGTGGAATTCAACATTTTTTTACTACTGGTTCTGTGGGTGTGACTTGGTGGGCATGGCATGACTTGGTGTGTGTGGCTTGGTGGGCATGGCAGGGGAAGGATACTGTAAAATCTCCATTCGCTCCCCACTCCAGGGGAAGGTTACTGCAAAATTCCCATTTCCTCCCAATCAGCTGGGACTCGAGAAACAGAGTAATGGAGTCAGTCAGAAGTGGTATTTAACGGTTCTCCAAACTACTCAAAATTTCTGCTACTGGTTATCCAGAACTGGTTAGAACCTGCTGAATACCACCCCTGGACCACATTCGATTTCTGCTAGTGGTTCTGGTGAACTGGTCCAAACTGACTGATTACCACCTCTGGTTCTTTGTGTCATGTTTCTAATTACATAACAGTTGGGTCCCTTCTCTGACTTGGAGGCAGAGAATAGATGGGGGAGGGGCCAGTCAGAGGTGGCATTTAATGGTTCTCTGAACTACTCAAAATTTCTGCTATCAGTTCTCCAGAACCCGTCAGAACTGCTGAATACCATCTCTACTGGCCTCTCCTCACAAGGAACAGCTGTGGAAGCCAGGAAGTGATTTAACCAAATGTTGAAGAAGGTGTATTTGTGAGGGAATACCTACTTGTTTTGATGTGCACCTTCCTGGCTTTCATGGATCTTGTTTCTTAAACTTTGGACTGTGGTTTTGGATTCTGAACCTCTGATTTTGCTTGTGGCCTTTGGACTTAGCTCTTGGATGACTTCGGACTCTTGGACTGTGCTTTGGTTTTTGGAACTGTGGACTTGTGAGTATTGTTACTTCTTTCTTTGCCTCGTGGGTCAGCTAGGACTTAGTTTGTGGAGCCCCATAATGCAGACTGAGGGAAAACTGAGGCCTGGAGGAGAGCTTCACCAACACCATTGTTGAGTCATTTGACACTGTGATAAGTGAGCAATAGACAGACCCTAGTTAACCCCTGCCTTGCCAGCTTGACTTGGGTCAGAAGACATATCTATTACGACACAAGTGGAATTATTATAGGGAAGTAAAATGTGGAAGAGGAAATTTATTTTTATGTAAGTATGAAACTGGGATCACTGGAATTTCGCCCAGAAAATCCATTAGAGTGAAGAAGAAAATAAGCAAAGGCAATAATGGAAGGAAGGAGAAAGAGAAGGGAAAAGAAGAAAGGGTAAAGCAGAGGAAATAAGGGAGGGCTAGTAAGAGTAGGAGAGAGGGTAAGAAGGAAAAGAAGAGAGGAGGGGTGAGGGAGAGGGAGAGGGAGGGGAAGAAGAAAAGAGGAAGGAGAGGAGGAAAGAAGAAGTAGAAAAGGGAGGTTGGGAGGAAAGAAGGAGTAGGGTTGTTGCATGTTGGATGCACTGGATGGCAAGAAAGCGATCCTGATTATGCTTTTTATATTTTCAAAAAGGTTGTGATAAATGCTAGAAGACAATAGATAAATATTAATAGTACTTATGAGAATGTATATTTGTGGATGTACATGGAAAGAAAAGAAATAAAACTTTTTATAAAAAAAGAAGACATCTATTAGAATAGTATATCAGCTACAATGAAAATACACTGCCCCATGTAAAATTTATAGGGTGTGTATACTCATGTGATGTGACAAACAGCCAATCTACTTGAATTTAATGCTCCTTGGTTTGAATCAGAGGCCACATCTAGATAAGAAAGTTACACCATCCTGAAAGAAGTTATAGGCTTCTGAATTCTTATTATGTAATCAATGTTGGACTATTGAGCTGATTTCATTCCCACGTAACACCGCTCCTGTGCAAGCTGCACTGGCTGCCTGTGGTCTTTCGGGTGCGCTTCAAGGTGCTAGTCACCATCTTCAAAGCGCTCCATGGCACGGGACCTAGTTATCTGCGGGATCGTATCCTACCCCACACGTCCCTTCAGCCGATTCGCTCCCACAGAGAGGGACTTCTCCGGGTGCCGTCCACTAGACTGTGTCAGCGGGCGACGCCCAGGGGAAGGGCTCTCTCTGTGGCGGGCCCGGCCCTCTGGAACGACCTTCCCCCCGATATTAGAACGACTACGGACCTCCGCTCCTTCCGTCTGAAATTAAAAACACACTTTTTCCGCTTGGCCGGCTTAGGCTAGTCTCTCTTTCTATGGGGTTTTAAACTTATTTATAGCTGCTGGGTATTTTAGTTTAACGGGTTTTAGCACAGGAATAGATTTAATTTGTTTTTATATTATGTATTTATATTTCTATATTTATTGTTTTTACTTTCCCTGTGCACCGCCCCGAGTCCCTGTGGGGAGAGGGAGCGGTTTACAAATTAAATTTGAATTGAATTGAATTGAATTCTGACTGGATTTTTTGTTTACTTTTTTCATTTGGGTTTAAACCCCGACACCCAGTCTCCCTGTTGGAAGGAGCTGTTGCCTCATCATGCCTTTTAGCACCTCAAGTTTCAAATCCTTCAGCATAAATTCTGGCCTGACAGCTCTCCAGCTTCTTCTCAGTAGCCCAAACAAGACTGGGTGTGAAATTGACAAGTGTTTTGACAGTCTTCCTCTTGTCTTCATGGGTGACAACTTGGAATGCATAGAATCAGACTATGTTTTTATTTCTGTTCCTTTTGTGTGGAATAGGATAAAGGTCTGTCTATTGTTTCAAGACTAAGGCAGGAAAAGTAACTCCCCACCCCCTTATGATCCACATTTCAGGTCAGTAAAGCTGAAAATGGATTGACTTCAAATATTTCTGACCATCTAGGGAGTGGCCACAGGAAAGTGGTGAGAGTCACCACTACATTACTTACAGCTCATTTTCCAACATTCATCATTAAATATATGAAAAGGATGGAAATTAACCAAGTGAAACAAGCAGCAAAGTTCTATCAGTTGAATATACTTGACAGTCTATTATTCACCAGGCAAGATGTTTTGAAGCTAAAACATAAAGATCATGCTGAATTAATATGACACATTGATGTTGAACATGTCAACTAGCTTAAATCAACTCCTTCTGACATCATATAAGTGCATTTTGAACCTCAACTGAACAGTAACATTAAGACAAGGCTAAATGTCCTAAAAAATCTTCACTAAGAAGCAGTGCTAGATAAAAGACAGTTAATTATTTTCACAGATATTTATGACCTCAAAGTGTCTAAATAAAATGTAGCTTTTAAACTCTTATCCAAGTAAGCTCAATGATTTTAACTGGTCTTTTTTACTTTGTATTGATAATCTATAAAGAAAAACATACATAAGCACAATTTGTCTTACCATGGGCAATACCACAGATGTAATTTCTAAATGGAAATAACACCTTGCAAACTAATGATAAACTCACTTTTTGCAGGCAGAGTCACCTTGAGAGAGAGAAAGGGAGAGAGAGAGAAATATTCCAGAAATGAGAACTAGGGTAGTACACCAGATTGGAAGAGTTAAAAATGAAACATATACATATAGCTCTGCCCACAACAATTGTAAATTCGCTGTCTTCTCTTGGAATTTTAAGTGAGCCCAGAAAAAACGTGTCTTCTTGGAGGTGCCAATAGGTAGAATGTGATCACCTCTATATGTTCCCCATCATTTTCTCTTTTCAAATCCACCTCAAATTCAGTGTCTAGCCCTACGAGCCGCATTTGAAAGAGCACATGAGCATCTCTTTACAAGCTAAGCTACACAGCAAAGATCAATCATAACTGATAGAAAGTGAACTTTCTTGAATGACAGTTTTTGACATGTATTATCATACAATTCCCATATCAATTACAATTCTAAGCCAAGTTTGAGTACAGCAAGTTTTTAAAACAATGCTACAGCTGTAATGTGGGCTTGTTTTGATTATCAAAAGCTTCTGAGCGCAATTTGAAATCCTGGTTTTAGCATACAAAGTCTTACATGGCTTGGCTCCAGCTACCTTCATTCATTACAGTTTTTATGTTAAGTCAGGTTAATGTTTATCCTCCTGGATTCTGGATCTTAGCAAACACGGTGCTTTTCCAGACTGTGTTTTGTGGGATGTTGGCTGAGCTATTGCATTGTTGTAAAGTCATTTTGGGTTTTGCATATTTTTACTATTATAAACCTTTGGGAGTCCATGAGGCTATACTGCTAGCAAAATCATATCAGATGTGCTCACTTTCATACCAAAGCTGGAATGCCATCAGCAGTTTTGTGATGCCCTTTAGTTCTGCCAGGGCTGGGGAATATTACTCTCTATACAGTATGCCAATGGTCTCCAGCTCTGGTCCCCAGGATCCACCACTGCCAATGGTAATGGCATAACAAGAAATAGCAGTGGTTGTATTTTAATGACAGATGTGCAACATGTTTCCTGTCCTGTGAGGGCTCATTGATGGAATGTAAGGATGTAAGAAGGGACCCAACTGTTATGTAATTAGAAACATGACACAAAGAACCAGAGGTGGTAATCAGTCAGTTTGGACCAGTTCACCAGAACCACTAGCAGAAATCGAAGGTGGTCCAGGGGTGGTATTCAGCAGGTTCTAACCAGTTCTGGATAACTAGTAGCAGAAATTTTGAGTAGTTTGGAGAACCGTTAAATACCACTTCTGACTGACTCCATTACTCTGTTTCTCAAGTCCCAGCTGATTGGGAGGAAATGGGGATCTTGCATTAACCTTCCCCTGGAGTGAGGAGGGAATAGAGATTTTACAGTATCCTTCCCCTGCCATGCTCACCAAGCAACGCCCACCAAGCCATGCCCACAGAACCAGTAGTAAAAAACATTTGAATCCCACCACTGCGGTCCCCCCCCCCCCCCCGGTTCTATACCATCCTATTTAGGCATGTTTTTGAGGCTGGGCACATGCACAGAAGGGACAAAGTGAGTGTGGGCACGTGCGGCAAACCGATGGTAACAAAATATGAAACCCACAGCTGCAAAGAACCCAGTGTTAGTGTTTCATTCTATAGATATGAAGATGAAATAAAGAGTTGGGTCCTTCTGTTGCCTTTTGCAGAATTGGGATCTGACTTCAATAGCTCCTCTCTTGGTAGGGTGAAACGAGAAGGCCGCCAGTGGTATTTTATACTTTCTGCCTATGGGATGAGAGTCTGCTTCTGTTCTCTGAACTTCATGCATATCCAACAAAGGAAGCTTTGGTTGTGCAGGATTTTTTTTTAACCCTGAAGAGAAAGGTACAATTGTAAACATACCAACCTTTGGAAATGAAAATGCATGGGAATTTTCAAACCCTTGTTGTTTGCCTTGTTGGCTCTTCATTTTGATATGTATTTTTCATCGGACATAGAAGAAAACATGGAATCCAAAAAGTCTTAAACATGAATGCCCAGCCAGCAAAATGGTGCAGAGAAACAGTCATGAACCAATTGAAAAATGCATGCTCACTTTTAATGTTTGACTTTGCTATTTCCCTTAAAAGGAAATCTATATAAATTTATATGGGTTGCTCTCATGCTGTTCTCTGAGAGTTTGAAAACAGCTGTTCTACTGCAGTGGACTTTGACCGGGCAGATTGCAAGGCTCGATAATCTGTCTCAGCTTCAGGGTTAAGTGATGGAATTCATTTAAATGCCCCAGAAGTAATCATCCACAAAGAGTACATTATTTCTCTTTTATGAATTTTCAAACCTAATACTGATGGGTGGCATGCAATTAAACCTGATCAATATGTAATTTAGGTGGGCTGACATGTTTTCAAATTCTCAGAATATAGATTCTTTCAATATTGCAAGAGGCTTAGTGAAATACTTAGCTCTTATAAAAAGAGCCTGGGCATTTTAGTACAGTACAAATGACCAGGATGTACCTATTGGCAAGTTAAATGGAGCCCCATTCGAATGAATAACCTGAAAGCTGGACCCCAAAACAAATCCTTCATTTGGAGGTTAAGGCCTTTTGTTTTGGCAAAGAAGAGGAGAGTTGATCTATTGATGGGGCCGGGGGTAGAAAACTCATTGGTGTGTGCATGGAGAGGCCTGAAAGCAGAATGGTTCCATTTGAGAAGAGGTAATAATAATTTCACATGGCAGCATTTCTAATGCTAGGAATGTTCCATTCATATTTAATGTAAACCTTCCTTTGCATTGCACTAATAAACTAGGTTTGTTTTGTCATGGGTAGCAGTCTATGGAATTGCCAATGAACTGTAACCCACAGAGTAAGAATTACACTGGAATTTGTATGATCTGACATGACTTCATTTTAAAGTTTGTGCTGCAAAATTCTAGCATAATATCTCCATGCATCTTGTTAAAAGACTCATGCTAAAAACAAGAAGGATAATTCCGTAGACAAAAAAAAAGAAAATGGCATCCTTTTATAAAACCATCCCATTCTAATTCATATAGGTATTGTTTGTTTAGTTTAGTTTAGTTTATTTAGTTGTATGTCAGTTATTCAACAAAACTCTGGTCAAGTCCCAATATTATCAAAATATTATAATTACGAACAGACAAAAATATTCTTATATGGTGTTTTTTTTCTTATCCAATGTTATCATCTAGTCTCCAAAATCTGATAGACTAAGTGGGTCACCTGTTTCTGCAAGGGACAGAGGGAGGCAGGCAGGCAGGGAAGCAGAGAGGGAGGGAAAGAAGGAAGGAAGGAAGGAAGGAAGGAAGGAAGGAAGGAAGGAATCTTAAGTTTGAAGGAAAATAATTTCAAAGGGATTACATACTGTCTGCCCAGGCTTTAGTATTAACTTTTAAGAGGGGGGGAGGGGGGAGGAAATGTAAAGTGATTTTACATTAGGGGAAGGTCTTGCAAAAATATAAAGAAGGAAAGGTGGTCAGTACTGACACCTATACTGTACATCCTTCCAGAACTGAAATTGCCTAAAACATTCCAAACTCCAACTTTTAGACCCGCGCCAGTCCGGCTTTCGGCCCGGGCATAGCACCGAGACGGCATTGGTCGCGTTGGTGGATGATCTCTGGAGGGCCAGAGATGGGGGTTGTTCCTCCATCCTGGTTCTATTAGACCTCTTGGCGGCTTTCGATACCATCGACCATGGTATCTTATTGCATCGGCTGGGGGGGTTGGGGGTGGGAGGCACCGTTTTACGGTGGTTCTCCTCCTACCTCTCTGGCCGATCGCAATTTGTGTTGACGGGAGAGCAGAGGTCGACCTCGAGACCCCTCACATGTGGGGTGCCTCAGGGGTCAGTCCTCTCGCCTCTCCTGTTCAACACATATATGAAGCCGCTGGGCGAGATCATCCGTGGCTTTGGGGTAGAGTATCATCTCTACGCTGATGATACTCAGCTGTATATATCTACCCCAAACCACCCCAACGATGCTGTAGCGGTGATGTGCCAGTGCCTGGAAGCCGTGCGGATCTGGATGGGAAGTAACGGACTCAGGCTCAACCCGACCAAGACCGAGTGGCTGTGGTTTCCGGCTGCCCGATTCAACCAGTTGATGCCATCTCTGGCCATAGGGGGCGAACATCTTGCCCCTGTGGATGGGGCGTGCAACTTGGGTGTCCTCCTGGATACCCGGCTGTCCATGGAAGATCAAGTGACAGCCGTGGCCAGGAGGGCATTTTACCAGGTTCGCCTGGTACGCCAGTTGCGCCCCCTATTGGATCGGGACGCCCTTTGCACAGTCACTCATGCTCTCGTGACATCCCGACTGGACTATTGTAACTCTCTCTACATGGGGCTCCCCTTGAGGTGCACCCGGAGGCTTCAGTTGGTCCAGAACGCAGCCGCGCGAGCAATAATGGGAACCTCTAGGTTTACCCACGTATCACCGCTCTTGCGCGAGCTGCACTGGCTACCTGTCGTCTTTCGGGTGCGCTTCAAGGTGTTAGTCATCATCTTCAAAGCGCTCCATGGCTCGGGACCTAGCTATCTGCGGGATCGGATCCTGCCCCATACATCCTCACGGCCGATTCGCACCCACAGAGAGGGACTTCTCCGGGTGCCGTCCACTAGACTTTGTCAGCGGGCGACGCCCAGGGGAAGGGCCTTCTCTGTGGCGGGCCCAGCCCTCTGGAACGACCTTCCCCCCGACATTAGGACAACTACGGACCTCCGCTCCTTCCGTTTAAAATTAAAGACACATCTTTTTCGCCTGGCCGGCCTTGGGTAGTCTCTTTTAAGGTTAGGGGATTTTGGGGGTAGTTTTAGTTTATGGGTTTTTAGCGCAGGATTAATTTAATTCATTTTTAATTTTGTATTCTGTCTGTGGTTTTAACTGTATTTTTAATTGCCTGTGCCCCGCCTCGAGTCCCTTTGGGGAGAGAGAGCGGGATATAAAATTAAAATTATTATTATTATTATTATTTTAACTTAAATGCTACTTTCTTCATATGGTGTGGGCTTCAAGCTGATTAGCAACCACAGTCTTCATTCATGAATGAAATATCTTGTGATTTTCTTAATCTAAACACTGCACTAAGAGAAATAAAGCTTTACTCTGGACTCTGGAGGACACAAGACCTGCAGTTCAACTGAAGTCCAGAAGCTCTGAAGGGCAGCAGGATGGAAAATGATGTTCTCATACTACTCACTTCTACCTCCCTTAAATTATTGTTTTCTTTTTTTTTTTTTATTGAAAAAGTTTTATTGGTTTTACATTTTTTAACAGGATAGGGTAATGGAAGGAGGAAGAGTGAGGATTAAAACAGTTGCTGAGGCGGAAGCCTTTCTTAAAAAACATTCCTCTGCCCTGGGGGAAAATCCAGGGGGGACGGAGGGGGTCACGGCCCCGCCCGCGGGGGGCCAGGGAGGAGAGAAAGAAGATACAATAGCCAAATTATTGTTTTCTTGATTGTTTGGCTATGACTCCCATTATCCTTGGCTAGCATTCTGAAGCTGTAGTAAACCATACTTCCAAACAATTGAATTCAGCCCCCCATAGTTTGTTCTGCTGTTGGAATGGGACGACTTGCCACAGCCGACTTGCTGCAGCCAATTCACTGTGGTCAACTTACCATAGCCAATTCGGTCCAGGACAACTCACTATGTCTAATTCGTTGTGGGACAACTTGCTGCAGGACAATTTAACAATTCTATTTAATTATTTAAAATAATTTAAACTATTTTAATATTTGCTATTCACATTTCATTCTGTCCCTCCTTTTGCCTCCTTTCTTTAATGATTCTATTCCACTATCTCTGATATTAGTATAACTCTTGACCCACAGTGAGATGTCCTGCAGCAATTTGGCTGTGGCAAGTTGTCCCACAGTGAACTGGACATGGCAAGTTGGCTGTGGCGAATTGTTATAGCCCCTCCTCTTAAGTTGTTGAACCAATTTCCATAATTTTCCAACCAGCATGATG
The DNA here is from genome assembly GCA_039707465.1 of Rhabdophis nuchalis. Classification (NCBI taxonomy): domain Eukaryota; kingdom Metazoa; phylum Chordata; class Lepidosauria; order Squamata; family Natricidae; genus Rhabdophis; species Rhabdophis nuchalis. Next base: position 158,855,469 of record CM077645.1, read on the forward strand.
TTGAATTCCATTATGTTTTACCCTGTCCTTTATTCTTTTTACCTCAGAATCAGAATAGGAAGGGATCATGAATTCCTGAATGCAAGACTTAAGATTAAAACATCTAACACTCCTTAATATAATACACGTTATAATATAATTACTCAGTGTCTTTTAGGCTCTTCAAGACTCCAAATAGAGAACCTAGTTTGATGTTCCAAAGAGTGTTTTTAGCATCCTGCCTATAAAGTTTAGTGATAGAGCTTAACTTCAATCCATATTGGGCCCAATTGGTGGGAGTTTCTCATTCAGTTACTGTAAGCATGCAAAGGAATGAACAAATGACAGACAGTCTCTCAAGTTTCCTATATATCTAAATCTACAATATATCTATATCTACATATATATTTATATATCTATATCTATCTATCTATCTATCTATCTATCTATCTATCTATCTATCTATCTATCTATCTATCTATCTATCTATCTATCTATCCTTATTTATCTCTCTACTCCCTACAGATAAACATTCAAAGAAGCAAGAATTATGTAGCCTTTCACTGGGTCTAACCCAATATGTAATATTCATAAAATGCAGAGGCAGTATCTTGGCCGTGTCATTTCAAAACGCCTGGAGTGATATCAAACGAAAGGCTTTCACTGAGCTATTTGCTGGTCACTGGGACAGAAATGACAAAGGATTCTGTCCATTAGTTTTTCAATACAGTGTTCAATAGTAGTAGGAAATTGATGGTGTAACTGTGGCATCACATCGGGGAAACTTATGATGCGGACAATAGCACTTCCAATAAAAGGGCTTTTGATTTTCTGTGTGTCAAACTGTTTTAATATTAGGGCATTTCTAGGTCAATGAAGGGCTAATGTAGCATCATAAATCATATCTAAACAAGAGCCCAAAGCTGCCTGGGCTCCAGTAGTATTTGGCTAAGGTCAAAACAACATTAAGGGAAGTAGCACAAAAAGTAGGTATCTAATGCAAAACAGGAGCTTCATTTATTCCTCTGCCCCCAAACCCAACATTGATGTTGCTGGCTGAGAAGAGTGAATAATAGGTGAATTAGAAATTAATGATTCCTCTGCTATGTAAATGGCAATTAAAGGACACGTCAGGCTGCAGGCTCTGTCCTAACACTTTTTTTCCATTTGTTCAGATAGAAATTCATAAGGCATGCTAATGCAGAATCCACGCGATGCCAAATTGAAGAACCTAGATACCTGGCAGCATCGGGTCCAGTTACAAGGAGGGATGAGGTTTATAAGAGAACGTTCCTGGCAAAATACTAAATCGTCGATGCTTAACCCTTTGGATATTAATAAGTAATGACCACGCAAACCAGCTGCAAAGAAAATGCATTATACCTCCAAAATAACCACCGTGAAACTCAATAATTTGCATTGATTATTATCCTAGATATCAGACTGCTACTCTTAACAAAATAACACCGTGACTGTCCATTCTTTCCTGGAAGATTGCAGGAATGATATCTCTTCTTTCTTTAAATCAAACCATTAATTATTATGTTAGTGTGTATGAGTGTGTGTGTGTTATATTAAAGCTGTTAGCTTTCAATGATCTTATATACACAAATTTACATGGGAAAGAGGATAAGAAGTTATTTTTAAAAAGAAGACACTCCTTGATGATTAAATACTATAGACCTTTCAATGCCATCTTTCAAAATGAAAAGGTAGAGAATTCTGTGACATACAAACGTTGTGTTTTTTTTGTAATTGCATATTTTTTATCTATCCATAAGAAGTCAGATGAGTGTTGTGTTTGATATCCATGCGGCAATAGGAAACAAGGCAAAGTTAGAGGGATTTGTCATTTAAATTCTGCCAATTCCTGCAATATTCAGTGCTAGCATGTGAAACAAATGGGCTTCTGGGAGAAAAAAAAACTGCATTGACTAATCTCACAAAGAGCAATTTTCTGACATTTCATGAAGGATGGCGTGAAGTCTTGATAAGGAATTTGCTCATTATAACTTGTTTTGCTGATGAGAAGAAGGTGGGGGGAGTTTCACTGTGTGGGAAATTGGGGAACAAAGCCTGGGTAGATGCGATGGGTTGATAAAAACAATAGGTTCACTTTTTAAAAATCTGTGGACAACATAGACTTGAATATTGCTATCTTTATTTTTACTGTTACAGCCTTGCACACATATGGCTTGCACACATATGGCTTGCACACACTATGAGAAGTAAATGAAAAGTTTTTTACTTTCTTCTTTCTGCAATTCTGAACCCAGTACATCTTTACTGGCCTAGGTAAACTCAACAAAGCCAAATAGAGCACTGAAGTGGTCAATATTCAGATGGGAGAACATTAGGAAACCCCAAGGAGATAAGTTAACCTGGGAATTAAAAGAAAATTCAGAGGAATTTGTAAGGTGACCTCATATAAGTAATAGAATAGAAGATAATATAATTTCCTTGACACCCCAGCAGTAAAAGATGAAATAAAGAGGAGAAAGAATTAAGACAACCATACTAGGTAGTAATGCGTACTCAGATATATAGTATATCAAAGATGCTGCAATATGCAAGGCGAGGATTGACAAAATAATGGAAATATTCTAGGAAACATCCAAAGAGAAAATGACTGGGTAAAAGGTTAATTATGTAAAAGGTAACACATCAATTATATTTACTTATGCAACCAACAGTAAAAACTGATTTCTATATAATTTGGTTCCTTTTCATAAAATATTTAGATGTCATAGTCTAAAGACTGGTAAGCACAAATATGTATATTTTAACAGGTATAAATATGTAATAAATGACAATTCATCACTGAAGGTTGAACTGCTCATCTTCAAAGCTACTCCTAGAAGCAAAGACTTTTCACATCTTCCTCCTCATAGTAACTCCTATGACATAAACTCTTTCTATTTTTCTTTTCTTTTTTTCTTTTTTCTTTCCTTGGAGCTGCAGTGTTACATAAGCAAAGAAATGAAGAACAGGTTAGTGTATTATTCCTAAATTCATATGAAGATCCATGGACATTTTTTAGAGAAGATGAACTGAGATGGTTCAGCTTCACAGAAACAAGGAAGCAGCATTCCTATAGACATAGTCCTCCACTTACAACCACAAATGGGCCCAGAATCTTGGTCATTGAATGAAGCATTCCTCAAATGAGAGACCACATGACCGCTTCACAACATGACCACAATCCCAGTTCTTCTAGCTGTGCTCATTAAGAGACAGCAGGGGTTGTTAACACATCACCTCGCAGAAGGCTTGAGTTTCCCAGGCATTATGGGGTAGGGAGGGAGCTTGAGCATCCCACTATAACCTGAAGATCTAATCCCTCTTCCTGCTCCATTGGAAGAAGAATCATGGTGTACACTAGCTTTTTGACAGATTTGAGGCTCATTTCTCCAGTGTGCTTAGGGATCCCTACACCCCATAATCTGATAAAACAATAACAAACACCAGTTGTCTGAAAGCTTCAGAGTAATGGCATTTTCTAGTATTTTCCCTTCCCCTCTGGAGGAAAAATGCTAGCAAATGCCAGTACTCTGAGCCTTTTAAAACATTGGTGTTACTATCATTTTCCCATCTCTCCCAGAGCCTTTCTGAGCCTTTGGATGAGGAGAAGGAAATGCTGATAAATCCATCATTCTGAAAGGCTAAAGTGGAAGAAAAATCCCTCAGCATGCTAGAGGAATGGACCCCAGATCCAACATCCCTTCCACTTCTGGCTTCCCCATTAACTTTCTGGGGAAGCCAGCAGAGAAGATTGCAGATGGCAACCACATTATTTCAGGGTACTTGGTAAATTTGTAAATGGATTGACAAGTGCCCAAAATGCAGATATGTGATAGAGATGATGGTTTGACATTTTACAATGGCCAGAAGAGCTTTGTAGCCATAAAGCATCAATTCTGTTATTATTGCACCTGGTTGTTAAACAACAAGATGTAAGTTGAGGATTACCTGTATTGCAATACAGTGGTACTTCGGACCACGAACACCTCTCATCACGTCCAATTCGCTTCATGACCAAAAATTTCCCAAAAAATGTGCCCCAGTTCACGAACACCGTTTCGCTGCACGAACGGAAAAGTTCGTAAAAAATGCTCCGCTGCACGAACTCCGCCTCACTTCACGAACTCCGCCTCGCATCACGAACTCCGCCCTCGCATCACGAACGGAAAAGTTCGTAAAAATGCCCGGATTCACGACCTCCGTTTCGCTTCACGAACCGGAGCCGCGGACATTTTAAAAACAAGGTCAGAACGGATTAACTGGATTTACATTGAACCCTATGGGAAACTGTGCCTCGCATCACAACCAAAAAACAAGGTCGGAACGGATTAATCGGATTTACATTGAACCCTATGGGAAATTGTGCCTCGCATCACAACCAAATCGGATCGCGACCAGAGTCATTTCACGAATTAAGTTCGTGATCCGAGGTACCACTGTATAAAGGTTTTTAATAAAGTTTTCAGGATTGTGGGCAGATGGTAGCTCGATGAAGGAAAAAAGAGCAGCATCTTTGATCCAGTCTGGGCAAAACTGAAAACATGCCCATTGGGAGATGTAAAGACTGCATTAACAACAAAGGTTAGGGGCCAAATTAGGGGTAAAATCCAATGAAGATTTTTCTAAAGCATGGATGTCAAACTCGATTGCATCAAAGGCCAGATCATGATTTATCGCGACATTATTGCCTTTGCAGAACTGCAGTGGGTGTGGCCTGTGCATGACATATCTACCCCATGGGCCACTAGTTTGACAGGCCTGTTCTAAAGAGACAAATAATATCCATTTAAAAGAACCGAGGAAGCTTCTTGGATAAGGAGTGAAACCTCTTCAAACAGAAACAAAGAAAGTCCAGTTGCCTTTTGAAAAGCACCTTTGAGATAACCATGATCCAGATGACTGAGAATTTCCATAGACATTTTAAAAAGGTGTTATAGAAAGCTTCTCTAAAATAGAGTTAATACAAAGAATTAATTGCATTTAAGTAAAAATAGGTTTGTGTGATTAAAAAAAATACTGTTGAAGAGGTTACAAAAAGTTTATAAAGAAAGAAACCAGCATATTCACAGAACATATATAGCATTCTATATAAAAGATACAAATCTTATTTCTTCATATAGACAGCAGCCCTATAATAAAGCATTTTTAGAGTTGTTAAATAGTGTGGAAGCAAAGCTGTTAAATTAGGATTGTTTTTGGGATATTTTTTTGTGATTAGCCTCTAAGGAGAAATTAACCCTTGTTGTGCACTCTTTCAATGTGATTCTCCTGCTTTAAAAAGTTATTACTTTAAATTATTTACACTCCAAAACAATATGGGTGTGTATGTGAACCTCTCTCTTTTTATTTTCTCCCTCCCTTTAACAACTGTGTATGTCTATATCTACGTCTTATTTGTTCTTCCCTCTATTTGTATTTTGTATACTATATTTTATTCTCCTTATGTACACTGAGAGCATATGCACCAAAGACAAATTCCTTGTGTGTCCAATCACACTTGGCCAATAAAGAATTCTATTCTATTCCATTCTGTTCCATTCTGTCCCATTCCATTCCATTCCATTCCATTCCACTCTATTCTATTATTTTATAGTACGTCTTCTAAATTTGGGCTGCAAAACTCCAGACAGCCATTAGACGGGGACAAAAAGTTATTGTTTCCTATATCTGTCAGTCACCCAGATTTCTACAGCCCAAATTTAGAAGCTCTACTATTTTAATCCTATTTGTTTCAATAAATAATAGCCAGAGTGAAATATGCATTGCATTCACCACCACCCCCGCACCAAGAAAAAAACAGTGTTAAGCATCCTTTAGCAAACTGTCACAGATGTGACCAATAAGCACATCCTGACTTAACAGACATCAAGGGTTGCTAAGGATACACCATCAAGGGACAAGGGTCAGGAGTCAAACTGACCAATATTGAGTAAATTACATTGGTTCAAATGATTCCCCCTGAGCTAGTAATGATATGGCATGCACATAGTTTGGTCTAAGGGCTAATAAATACTGTCTTTAAAAGCTCAAGAGGACACAGAGCATGTAAAATTATATGGTAGTGCTATGCCATCAGATTTTTAAATCCAGTATGCTCGTATGTACACTATATGTCCTGTATTCACAATGTGTGTGTGGTATGGTACATGCACACACACAGGCACACAGACATGCACACCCATAAGAAGGAGGGAGGAAAGGAGGGGGAGAGAGAAAGCACTAAAACCATCATTATTTTTCACAGAGAGGAAAGCAAGTAAAAGAATTCAATATCTTCTTGCCTCTAATGACAAAAATGTGTACTGAGAAGACAAGAATAGCACAGTGATTGGTACCTTCTAGAAGTCATTCATTCCTGGAGATAAAATATTTATAATTTTGGACACTGTTGTAAATGTGCATGGCACTCAACAAACAGCCAGATATATCTCCTGTCTTAGAAAACTTATAGTCCAACAGCAAGCAGCATTTGGATCAGATTCTTTGGAGACGGTAGCAAACTATACACCTCATGGTAAATGATGTCTACATATTCCCCCCTTTCCCTGAAAGCTCAGCACATTCAAGAATATGCCTTAGTGTAGCCAGTTGGTGTTAATATAGACAGGTAATCTAGGAGGAGAAACATTCTAAAAAATAATTTAAAAATGAAAAGTTGATCTAACTTTCTTTCTAAAAATTTGCCTGAACTCATGCAAGTATCTAGTGCAGGGGTCAGCTCCACAATTGATAGGGCTTTTGGTTAAGACAGGTAGAGGAAAAAGGATGCTGCACTAGGAGGAGCCTCTATGATGGGGGAACCGAACTTCCAGTCAGCAGAGAAAAAAGGATGCTGTGCTAGGAGGAGACTCTATGGTGGGGGAACCGAACTTCTGGTCAGCAGAGGAAAAAGGATGCTGTGCTAGGAGGAGATTCTATGATGGGGAACCGGACTTCCGGTCAGCTCCAGAATTGAATGGGGGGCTTCTGGTTGGAGCTTTGTAGCTCTTTGAATGTTTAAGGTTGCTGACCCCTAATCTAGTGAAATGAAAGAATATTATAAAGAATTGGTTATGGTGGACAGTATTCAAAATAACAATGAAAAATGGTTGGAAATCAGGAAAAATGATTAAAAATTGGGTAACAAATTTATGAATGTCAGAGCAAACTAGACAAGATTTGAAAAGAGGGGTTGGGTCAAATGCAAAAAAAAAGAAATACTGGGGTGAAAAAAACCCTATGCTGTTGAAGAGGTGTCCTCAGACTATGAAATATATCATACACTGATATGCAATTGAGTTAATGTAACATTAACATGTGCGAAGATGGCGGTCTGCCATCGAGAGCTCTGAGGGTCGCAGGGCTCAAAAATTGGCTGGAAGAATGCTGCCCGGCCTGTTGGACAGCTGTAAGGGCCGGGCTTAGGGAGTGGACCACCCCGGCTATCTTTTGAGACCAGGAGGGTCTCTCGGGGTGGATAGGCGGCTCCGGAGGGACGCCGCCGGGCGGAGGCCCCAGAAACGCCCACAAACGCCGGACGGAGTGGGAGGAGGCCGGAGGGAGTAGAGCAGAGGCCGGAAACGCCGGGACGGAGTTTGGAGGAGGCCGGAGGCCGAGGGCACGATGGGCTGGAGCTGGGACGGCCAGGCTGGCAGCAGCGGAGATGGAGGCAGCGGAGGCGGCAGCGGAGACGGCTCTGAAGAACACAGGACGCCGTCGGAGGTTCCAGGCCGCCCACTGTTGATAGGTGGGGCCTCAGGGGGGGGCGAAAATCGCCGCCCCAGATAGATGGGGCCTCGGAGGGCCGAAAATCACCGTTCCGCGCCGGGCCAGGAGGTGAGGAGTTTGGGCCGGGAGTGCCGTTCTGGAGCCGGGCCGGGCTGGGTCGGGAGGCTGAGGAGTTGGGCCTGGCGACCAGGCCTGGCGACCAGACGACCAGAAGGCCGAAGAGTGTTTGGACTGGGAGGCCGAGGAACAACTAGGCTGAAGCCTGGCTTGTTGGAGAACTGGACGGATTGGGTGAGGTGGCCAGGCCATGGTTGGAGTTGGAGTGGAAGATCAGGCCTAGGCCTCAGACTTACCCACTTAGATGAACTATTCCTACCACCCTCGATTTTGTGAACAAGTGCTGAGCCGGACTATATATTTCTCCCTTGCATACTGTGAACAATGAATTTTAGTGTATTTATTGTATTTAATGTATTTAACAGCTATTTAAATACTATTTAACATCTATTTAATATCTATTTTTAATATCTATTTAACATCTATTCTAATATTCATTTTAACATCTTTATTATGTATTTATAACATCTGTTTTCACAGTTTTTAACATCATCGTAGCCAATTGTAGCCCTAGATTAACAGCTTGACCCATTTTATTAGATGTACTCTAAAGCAGACCTACTGTTACTGCGAGAGTCCCCCCTCTCGCAGGTATGGCCCGCTGTGTTATCAAGGGCACACTTTGATGAGGGACTAGTAAGTCAGGAGAAGTGGCGAAAGCGCAGGTGTAGGGGTTTTTTAGTAAAAAAGCTGTTGTCTGTTTTAGGGGGTACCAGGGAGGAGGGAGGGTTTAGACAGGTTGAGACTAGCCAGAAGGGAACGGGCCGAGCCAGCAGACGACGGAGGGAGGCGGATGGTTCCGTTAAGAGGGGGGAAACACAAGTCATTCCGGTGGAGGGCTTCCCCATCCAGAGGGTCGTGGGGAGGGGCAGGGCCGAGGGGAGACAAGTTCCTTCCTCCCGGTTGGAGGCACGTAGCCGTTGGTTACAAACGGTTGGGTGCCACAACCCCCGCAGGCTAGGTGGCCAGGGAATACAGAGCCAGGGTCTGCGGCTGATGTTTTGCAACGCCAGGTCCGTTGTCAACAAAGCCCCCCTCATTAGTGACCTTGTGTCAGAGGGGGAGCCGGACCTGGTAGGAATTGCGGAGACCTGGTTGGGCCACGAGAGAGGACATCCCCTCGTTGAAATGTGCCCACCAGGCTACCGCGCATTTCATCAGCCGCGGGCCCTAGGCAGGGGTGGTGGGGTAGCGGTCATTATTAAGGAAGGCCTTGAGCCGAGAGAGACCATTGTGCCTCAGACTTCCGGCTGTGAGTCCCTCTGCGTGAAGTGGGGCCTAGGGAGGCAGTTGGGCTTGCTGGTTGTATACCTGGCTCCCCGCTATGTAGCAGCAGCCCTGCCCGAGCTCCTGGAGGTGATCGCTACGGTGGCAGTGGAGACCCCCAGACTTATAGTCATGGGGGACTTTAACCTGCCATCGTTGGGCGAATCATCCGTGGTAGCTCGGGAGTTCATGGCTTCCATGACGGCCATGGACCTGACCCAAGTAATTCAGGGCCCCACCCACGAGGGTGGACATACGCCGGACCTCATCTTCGTCTCGGGCCAATGGAAAAGTGATCTGGGTACAGGGGATATAGTCATCACACCCTTGTCATGGTCAGACCACTCACTTCTCCGGCTCGACTTTCCGACCGCTGCTCCCCTCCGCGGGGAGGCGGAACCAGAGTCACCAATCTGGTACCGCCCCAGGCGCTTGATGGACCCGGATGGGTTCCAGACAGCGCTTGGGCCATTTCCTGTATCCCTGACCCGCGCCCCGATGGAGGACCTCACGGCCGCATGGAATAGTGCGGCCGTGGGAGCCTTAGATCGGGTCGCGCCCTTGCGGCCTCTCTTGCGGCGGCGAACCACCCTGGCTCCTTGGTTCACTGAGGAGCTGCGGGTGATGAAACGCCGCAAGAGATGCCTAGAGAGAAGATGGAGGGCTAGCCGCTCTGAATCTGACCGGACACAGGTAAGAGCCCATTTACGGACTTACATTGTGGCGCTGAGGGTGGCCAAACGTCATCATTGTGCCACTCTCATAGCATCCGCAGAAAACCGCCCTGCCGCCCTGTTTAGGGTGACCCGCTCCCTCCTTCAACAGAGGGAGCGGGAAGCCCCGCTACAGGGTAGAGCAGAGGAATTTGTGATTTTTCTGCAGGAGAAAACCGCCCAGATACAGAGTGAGCTAACCCCCATTCATGGCCCAGTGGGATGCCACGGGGGAGATCTTGTTTGGGAGGAGTTTGACTCCGTTACTTCCGAGGATATGGACAGGCTACGTGGGCGACTGCGAGCCACCACATGTTTATTGGATCCGTGCCCCTCCTGGCTTGTACTGGCATCCTGGGAGGTGACACGAGGCTGGCTCCAAGAGGTTGTCAACGCATCCTTGAGTGAGGGTTCCTTGCCTGCCTCCCTAAAAGAGGCCATGGTGAAGCCCCTCCTCAAGAAGCCCTCTTTGGACCCAGCTCTTTTGAACAACTACCGTCCAGTCTCCAACCTTCCCTTCTTGGCGAAGGTTGTTGAGAGTGTGGTGGCACAACAGTTTCCCCGTCACCTGGAGGAAGTTGACTATCTAGATCCGCGCCAGTCCGGCTTTCGGCCCGGGCATAGCACCGAGACGGCATTGGTCGCGTTGGTAGATGATCTCTGGAGGGCCAGAGATGGGGGATGTTCCTCCATCCTGGTCCTATTAGACCTCTCGGCGGCTTTCGATACCATCGACCATGGTATCCTATTGCATCGGCTGGGGGGGTTGGGGGTGGGAGGCACCGTTTTACGGTGGTTCTCCTCCTACCTCTCTGGCCGATAGCAATTTGTGCGGGCAGGAGAGCAGAGGTCGACCCCGAGACCCCTCACATGCGGGGTGCCTCAGGGGTCGGTCCTCTCGCCTCTCCTGTTTAACGCATACATGAAGCCGCTGGGCGAGATCATCCGTGGTTTTGGGGTAGAGTACCACCTGTACGCTGATGACACCCAGCTGTACATATCTACCCCAAACCACCCCAACGATGCCGTAGCGGTGATGTGCCAGTGCCTGGAAGCCGTGCGGATCTGGATGGGAAGTAACGGACTTAGGCTCAACCCGACCAAGACCGAGTGGCTGTGGTTTCCGGCTGCCCGATTCAACCAGCTCTCTCCAACGCTGGCCATAGGGGGCGAACATCTTGCCCCTGTGGATGGGGCGCGCAACTTGGGTGTCCTCCTGGATACCCGGCTGTCCATGGAAGATCAAGTGACAGCCGTGGCCAGGAGGGCGTTTTACCAGGTTCGCCTGGTACGCCAGTTGCGCCCCCTATTGGATCGGGACGCCCTTCGCACAGTCACTCATGCTCTCGTGACATCCCGACTGGATTATTGCAACTCTCTCTACATGGGGCTCCCCTTGAGGTGTACCCGGAGGCTTCAGTTGGTCCAGAATGCAGCCGCGCGAGCAATTATGGGCACCTCTAGGTTTGCCCATGTAACACCGCTGTTGCGCGAGCTGCACTGGCTACCTGTCGTCTTCCGGGTGCACTTCAAGGTGTTAGTTACCATCTTCAAAGCGCTCCATGGCTCGGGACCTAGCTACCTGCGGGATCGGATCCTGCCCCATACATCCTCACGGCCGATTCGCTCCCACAGAGAGGGACTTCTCCGGGTGCCGTCCACTAGACTTTGTCAGCAGGCGGCGCCCAGGGGAAGGGCCTTCTCTGTGGCGGGCCCAGCCCTCTGGAATGACCTTCCCCCCGATATCAGGACAACCACGGACCTCCGCTCCTTCCGCTTAAAATTAAAGACGCACTTTTTTCGTCTGGCCGGCCTTGGGTAGTCTCTTTTTAGGTCAGGGTTTTTTAGGGGTAATTTTTAGTTTGGTTATGGGTTTTAGCGCAGGATCTATTTAATCTATTTTTAACTCTGTATTTTGTATTTGTTTGTGGTTTATTTGTATTTTTAATTGCCTGTGCCCCGCCTCGAGTCCCCTTGGGGAGAGAGAGCGGGATATAAATTAAAATTATTATTATTATTATTATTAATTCATAGCTAACACGCTTTCCATATCTCAAATGATATAAAAAAAGAAAAGAAGACTCTAATGTGGGCCTGTCAAACTGGTGGCCTACTGGCCGGATACATCACAGGCAGGCAAAACCCACCCCAGCTCTGCAAAGGCAAAAAATATTATGATACATCATGATATGTCATGTGACACGATCGAGTTTGACACTTCTGTTCTAATAAATTCCCCCCTGTGATTTAATAAGTAAAACGTTCTGTAAGAGAAGAAGAGGCAGAACCTGAGGATGGAGTCAAGAGAGGAATCAGCCTGGAATCGTTATGTTTCCATAAGCGATCCAAGTCTAACCCCTCTTGAATCCCATTAACTCTTACTAGCACCAATTTAGCACTGGCCATTAGTAGACTAGATTCTTGTGCATAGGTAATAAATGAGCTCAAGTGGAACATAATACATTGTCCTGATTCTTCACACCTGACACTTTACCAAAATAATAGAGATGGAGAGATTAATGCGAAAAAGTAATTGTGGAAAATCAGACCTTATCTTTTCTACAAGTCAGATGAACATACCGGTAATATTTATGTACCTTAAGTACTGTATGGTTGAGCTACTTTCCACTTTCTCAACTACTGCAGATAGAAACTGTTTAAAACAAGAGTGATTAGATATTAGACACTGAGCTCCAAAAACCTAATGAGTAAGCCATGAAACCAACCAGTCTGAACAGCTGATGTACTTCATAAGTCACAGTGGTGCAGTGGTTAGAGTGAAGTACTGCAGGCTACTTCTACTGACTGCCATCTGCTTGCAATTTGGCAGTTCAAATCTCACCAGGTTCAAGGTTGACTCAGCCTTCCATTCTTCTGAGGTGGGTAAATGAGGACCCAGATTGTTGAGGGCAATGTGCTGGCTCTGTAAACTGCTTAGTGAGGGCTGTAAAAGCATTATAATAATAATTATTATTATTATTATATACGTCTAAGTGCTATTGTTATTGCCATATGCTGCTCACTTTCTTGACAATTCAAAGCATCTATTCCCTTAAATATTCAGTGAGTGGGAATGATTTCAGGAAAAGGGTCAGCAATTGCCATTGTCAGGCCAAAATGACACCATGTAAATTAAGAGGCAGTAGCAGTGTCCTCAGCACACTATGATAATGACCTTTCTTCCTTCAGAGATCATTAAAATGAGGACCCAGATTGTTGGGGGCAATATGCTGACTCTGCAAACAGCTTAGGGAGGGCTGTAAAGCACTGTGAAGTGGCATATAAGTCTAAGTGCTATTGTGATTGCTATAAACCCAATACTTTTCGAAATCAATTGAGAAGACTGAAAGGGTCAATCAAATTAGAAGGATCATTATGGGTCCCTAAAAAAAGAGTGACTAGAAGATTGTATACTGTATTGTCTGTAGGTTGTTCTTGACCCAGTGATTCCAGGGAAGAATAGCCCAAAAATGGTTTCAGATGATTGGAGTAAAGATCCTTGTCTTGAATGTTGGAAAAAGGGCTCATATGATAAGTGATGAAGACACTACTATAGGAACAAGCAGTTTTTAAAATAAAGATAAGGAATGAGATTCAATGTCCCCAGACACTTCCAGTATCTGACATTATTTCCCAGTTTGCACTTTTTAACACAGGAAGTATGGAATCATGCTGCTAAGCAAATCATTAGCTGTTGGCATCACATTTCTTTTTTGTTTATTTTCAAATGTGGTGATTTATTAATTTGCAACAGTAACAACAACAAATCAAGAATAAAAGAACAGCAAATAGATAAAAAGGAAATAAACTTAGAAAATTAGCTGAAAAATCAAAAAGACATTAATATATATCTGCATCTTGGAATCGCAATCCATTTGAAATGTTGTGTCAGCATTTTAAAATAAATCAATTTTTAAATTGGCTTTTTAATGCAATAATTAACTATAACTGGTATAGCGCAAATGATAAATTATAGAAATTTCTATAGAAAGAAATTGCAGTAATTACTGCCTAATCTTTAAAGTATAAAAGATCATAAAGAAGTACAATTTTATGTTAAAGAAACCCCCAGTTTTGAATGTGGTGCAAACCTATTTGTAAGATTAATAATTACTGAAATGGATTTCATATTGAATTGAATTTTGTATCAGTTTTGTTTTTTAGATATGAAGTTAATTTTCACATTGAACCATACTAATCTAGAACATAGTTTGACATTCTTCAGAAGGAATTGTTCAAGGAGAAGCAAAAAGAGTTATGGTAGATTTTACTTAAATGACTAATTCAGTATACTGTACTTTCTGGAAATATAAGATTTAATAATACTTTTTTAAAATGTCAGTTTTCCCTATGCTACTGTCAAACTCAGTGACATCTTTTGTCTGCTTTTTATTTCTTTTTGTTGGGACACATCCCCCCTTTTCAATTTTCCCTATCCCACTGTCAAACCCAATGAAGTTTTTTGTCTGTTTTTTATTTTCCACTGTTTCTACCACTTCATTATCCCCCCTTCTTCCTTCACTTCCTCAATATCCAACTTCAAAATCCTGTTTAGACTTGTTTTTAATGATTTATGTATATATTTTTATAATTTCACACAGTTCTTCGAATTCCCACCTTTCCATAATATCCAGTTCCAAAATTACAGTTAGTTACATAGTTGATGGTAAGACGAATCGATGTAAACATTTAACAATATAATACAATGTTGGTTATGTAATAGTATACATGTGGTTATTTGTTATGAAAATGAAAAAAAAAACTTTTTTTTTAAAAAAAGAAGACACTTGCACTTCAGGATTCCACCTCTGATTTTTTTTTTTACAAATATTCCTGGTACTGAATCCAATAATTTCTTCACACCAAGCTTGGCTTTGTCTATTGCCTCTTGCTTTCCTTATATTCAGAAATCTAATCTTGTCACCTAAGCAGAACTTCCATTGTGTTCTTCTAATTGTAGGTGCCAGTGCAGATCCTGGCATCGTTCCTCTGTTCAATTGCGAATTTTGAACTTTCAAATGACACCAATGCAAATTGTCTTTGAGCTTTGTAAATGCCTGAAAATTGTATTGGTACAGAGTCTGCCTTCCTATTGTGGCACTTAATGCTGTTTGCTTAGAACTCAGCCCAAAGCCCTTTGTATTGGACTTATGGTTAATTACATCTCTCGAATAGAGCTGTGACTGTTTATTTTAAATGTACTTTTGTTTGATTTAGTACATGCACATTTTATAATAATCCCATTGTAATTTCATGATGAGCAACAATGGAGAAAGTGAGTTATGAAGAATCTTTGGAGACTTATTTCAATGAAAATAAAAGAATCATAATTTGAATAAATCATTGATGTGATAATATACAGAGATTCCATTCTTTATCAGGGATATACTTTAACCACAAGTAGTTCATTCATGTTTTGACACTGTAACCAAACTGGAAGTTTTTACTGAGCATTAAGATAGAAGTCAAAAGATAACCTTCAGGCCCCAGTTTTTTAATTCCCTTCATTTATACTTAGAGTTACAATAGTGAAGGAAGGCTTCCTGTGAAAGTACAAGTTATGGTCTTAAAAGATCCAGATTGTCCTCCACTCCCAAATTCAAAAATGTTATTATTTTTTGTAAGGAAATCAATTGATCACTTAAATCTTTCCTCGTCATGATTATGCCTCCATACAGATCCTATCAAAACGACAGGTAGTCCTTGACTTTCAGTTCAAAGTTACAATGGCACCAGTGGTGGGTTTCAAATTTTTTAGAACCTACTCTGTAGGTGTGGCCTATTTTGTGGGCGTGGCTTGGCAGTCATGTGAAAGGGTGGGAGTGGCCACCTTTTAAAATGTGGTGAAACTCATTTAACAACACTCTTGCTTAGCAACCAAAATTTTGGACTCAATTGTGATGATAAATTCTTTCTTTCTTTCTTTCTTTCTTTCTTTCTTTCTTTCTTTCTTTCTTTCTTTCTTTCTTCCTTTCCTTTCCTTTCTTCCTTCCTTTCCTTTCCTCCCCGTTGGGTCACTGGCAGCAGCAGGCCATATTTACTTCCAGGTACGCCGGTGGAACCCTCTCTCACCAGTTCTCTAAATTTCACCAACCGGCTCTCGCGAGTAGGTGCGAGCCTGCAGAAACCCACCACTGAATGGCACTGAAAAAATTGACTTTGTTTTTCACACTTATGATTGTTGCAGTATCTCCATGGTCACATGATCAAAATTCATATGATTGGCAACTGACTCCTATTTATGATGGTTGCAGTGGCCTGGGGTCATGTTTTTGCAACCTTCTGACAAGACAAGTCAATGGGAAGCTAGATTCACGTCACAACCATGTTATTAATTTAACAATTTCAGTGAGTCACTTAACAAATGTGGCTAAAAAGTCATAAAATGGGGCAAAACCCACTTAACAATTTTTTCACTTAACAACATAAATTTTGGCCATACATTGAGGACTACCTGTATCTAATTATCAATAGTAATAGAGTATTTTTTTTTACTTTTCACACACACATACACACACACATCACCTCTTTTCCAAACCTTTATTTTATTTCCTTTTCTATCTGAACGTTCCAATTTATTTTCAGAAAGTCATAAAGTTGGCAAAGATCATAGAAACAAAGTCCATCTCCTTTCTGAGGACATAAATCCAAATTAAAATATCCCTAACAGTTGGCTGTGTTATGTTTATTTATTGTTCAATAATGACTAAACTTATCAAATGAAGGGAGACCCATAACTACCTTGGGTAATTGATTCCACTATTAAACTTGATCTCCCTAAGAAGAATTTATCTAACGGTCAATCAGAGTTTAACTTTCTTCAGCTTAAATGTCTTGATAGTCTGCATTTCAGAACAATGAATGAATCTTGACCTCCTTCGGTGCTGTTTTTTTACTGTTTGAAGACTGGTGTTCCTCTCTAGTCTTCTCATCTAAAGGCATATATGTAATTCTAGCTCCTTCAATCACTCTTTATACAATTTAATTCATAGTCTATCCTTGTTGCTCTTCTTTAAACCACTTCAAGTTTGCCTCAATCCTTCTAAAAATGTGGTGCTAGAACTTGATATTTTACTAAAATTCAGTGATGTCTGTTCAGCATAAAATAAAGTGGAACTACTATTTGCTATCATTGAAAACTATATTTTAGTTCATTAAACCCAAAATTGTGTTTATTCTTTTAGCAGTTGGTTGATATCAAATTTGCTACCAGATCTTATTCAAGGATCCTTTTCATTCAGAACTATCTTCCATTTTGATGAAGAAGCCTAATTAACGTATAATTTTTGAGTTGGCTTATTTCTATTGTTATCCAGCCTATATTTAAATGTACTGTTAATCAAAATATTGCAGAGTGTTTTTATTTATGACATCTACATCTTTTCCGCAATCTACTAAGAAAGTTAATTGATCGAAAAACGAGCAATGGCAACATTTGCTCTTGTCATTGATAATTGTCACGCTACTTTTTCTAGGTGCAGAGCTAGGTTTTGAAAGTGAGGGTGGGTCTCACCTTGGGGGACCATAATGTTCCAGAAAACGGGAGGTACTTAGAATGAACATTTGGTAATGGTGGGAAAACACATCAACTTTCACCTTATCATCACTTAAAAGGAAAAAGAAAACTGATGAACTCTTTTATTTTACCTCAGTCCTTGGGATGCTTTTGTCTTCAGTTTTGCCAGGCAGAAGAAAATATCACTGAGTTCAAATCCAGGAGAACATGGAAGAGAATATGGAAGAGAAGAAGGACCAATGCCTCCATTCTGAGCCTTTATTTTGAAGCCAAAAGGGTCATGTTACTCTCCAGCTCCTGTTTTTTCTTCTTTATATTTCAACCCCTTTAGCTTGAATAGGTTTGGGACTCCAATTCTTCCCATATTCCAGAAAGCATTCCTCCCTCCCAAACTTTGTGGGAAACCTGCAGGTCTTGGACAATATCAGTTAACATGATTTTAGGCATCATGGATTCCATTTGACTTTTGTGGAATCATCCTTGATGATCTGGAGCAACAGGTAACCTGCTGGGATTTTGTTCTGCAGAGGGTAATAGTGACAATACCAGAGAAGGTGAGTGGGACCTCCTGTTTTATGACGTTAATTTTGGAAGTTTTAGTTTTTGTTTTCCCTTTCCCTTATACTTTTTCATCTTCCTCTTTTCCTCCCCTCTTTTCCTGTTATTTTCAGTTTTCTTTGTATTTCTGTCTTCTGTATCTTTATAAATTATTTAAAAAATTGAACTTTTTAGTTTCAGGGTCCTATCATTTTAGAAATCCTTTTTTATCTCATATTTGCACATGGACAAAAAAAAATCTTCCAAAACATATGGCTTTATGACATTAGCTTGTATTAGTTGTGCCAATTCTTTTAATGCTTGGGTAATCAGTAATGAACTATGCTTCTTTATGCCTTTTATTTTACCATCCAATAAGGCAATGAAACCTGATTTGTATATACAGATTGGCTTTCTTAAAGTAAGCTAAATATATATAAAGCAGCAAGTTGATTTGACATTTGATACTGTGCTCCACTATTTTTTTATTTATACTAAAGGATTTAAAATATTTAAAGCATTTCCTTTTTTAAAAAAAAGATTGATAAAATAAAAGCAGAATCTACCTTGGATGCAAACCATTTTGAAATGGACCTAATTAAAAGTTTTTGAAATGTTTTTAGTTACTGTAAATGCCTCTTGACCCTTAACTACAGTAAAGCATTGTAAATGCAACATCAAAGTTATTACACAAGTTAATGAGGCCTTAAATTGGGATATTTTATAAGATTCTGGTGTTCAGTTGTACTGTACACAGCTGTTAAATGTATCATCTTTGTATCAATGACTGAATCCTTTAATTGGCCACTTAAAGCAAAAAGCCCAGCCACCCAAGAAGATTTCACTGTCTTAGAAAATCAACTTTTGTATAATGTACTTGGATCACAGGGAAGGCACAGACTTAGCAAGGATGAACTTAGCTTCTTCTTCTCCCTTCTAGACCCTAACAACTTCAGGCACTGGGACAAGATCTAACAGGGTCACTTGGTCAAGATGTACAATTGATTTAATCCAACAATTGGTGTTTAGAGAATAAATAAGGACAACTAAGATACCACACAAACCAGGAAATTTGGCTTAATCTGTTCTCCCACCAGTCAACACCAACTAGAACCATCCACAATGAAAGGATGAAGATCACTACAATACTCTGCCTCCTACTACAAATTCCCATAGTTGATCCATACAGATTCACCATTGATGGCATTAAATGACAGAGACCAAAATGTGCTAGGGAAGTTTTACCACCTCCATCCTATTTTCACCAGAGGAAACCCAACTAGAACAGGTCCATATTATCTGCTTCTTCCAGATCCCTTTGCACTTAAATGAAAAGGTTGGGAATTGGGTGCAATTTAATGAGAAAGGTTGGGTCAAATATTAGTCAGCCAGTAGATAGCGTGGACAGATCACGCTCTCCTTCGGCTGGACTTTCCAATCGTCGCACCTCACCACGGAGAGGTGGAGCCGAACATTCCTATATGGTTCCGCCCCAGGCTCCTGATGGACCCGGAAAGGTTCCAGAGGGAGCTTGGGCCAATACCTGTGGACTTGCCCCGCGACTCGACTGAGGACCTGGTGGCCGCATGGTTAAGTGCAGCCACGGGGGCCTTGGACCAAGTAGCGCCCTTGCGGCCTCTCTTGCGGCGACGAATCACCCAGGCTCCTTGGTTCACCGAGGAGCTGAGGGAGATGAAACATCACAAGAGACGCCTAGAGAGCAGATGGAGATCTTCTCACTCCGAAGCCGACCGAACAATAGTGAGAACCCATATTAGGACTTACTTAGTGGCGATAAGGGTGGCCAAACGTGAGTATTGTGCCACCCTTATTGCATCCGCAGATAATCGCCCTGCCGCTCTGTTTGGGGTGACCCACTCCCTCCTCCACTAGAGGCCGCGGGAACCCCCTTTACAGGGACGAGCAGAGGAATTTGGGATTTATCTGCAGGATAAAATCACTTGGATTCGGAATGAGTTACCCTCCATCGAGAGTGGTCCAGTCGGATTGTCTGAGGCTGCTCTTGAGAGACCATCTTGGGAGGAGTTTGACTTTGTTACTACCGAAGATATGGACAGGTTGTCAAAGAGACTTAAGGCTACCACATGTTTATTGGACCCGTGTCCCTCCTGGCTTGTACTGGCATCCTGGGAGATGAAACGAGGCTGGCTCCAGGGCATCGTCAACACATCTTTGAGTGAGGGATCCTTGCCTGCCGTCTTGAAAGAGGCGGTAGTAAGACCCCTCCTCAAGAAGCTGTCCTTGGACCCAGCATTATTAGAGAACTTTCGTCCGGTCTCCAACCTTCACTTTTTAGCGAAGGTTGTTGAAAGTGTGGTGGCCCAACAGTTTCCGTGACACCTGGAGGAAATTGATTATCTAGACCCGTGCCAGTCCGGCTTCCGACCCGGTCACAGCACCGAGACGGCAATGGTCGCGTTGGTTGATGATCTCTGGAGGGCGCGGGATAGAGGACATTCCTCTATCCTAGTCCTGTTAGACCTCTCAGCGGCTTTTGATACCATCGACCATGGTATCCTATTGCACCGACTGGGGAGGTTGGGGCTGGGAGGCACCGTTTTACGGTGGTTCTCGTCCTACCTCTCTGGTCGGTCGCAATATGTGTTGACAGGGGGGCAGGGGTCGGCCTTGAGACCCCTCTTATGTGGGGTTCCTCAGGGGTCGGTCCCCTCGCCCCCCCCCTATTCAACACATATATGAAGCCGCTGGGTGAGATCATCCGTGGTTTTGGGGTGGGATATCATCTGTACGCTGATGATACTCAGCTGTACATATCCACCCCAGACCACCCCAACGATGCCATCGAGGTGCTGTCCCGGTGTTTGGAGGCCGTACAGATCTGGATGGGTAGTAACAAACTCAAGCTCAACCCCTCCACGACCAAGTGGCTGTGGTTTCAGGCACCCCGGTTCAGCCAGATTACTCCAACTTTGGCCATTGGGGGCGAAACACTGGCCCCCGTGGAGAGGGCGTGCAATTTGGGTGTCCTCCTGGATTCCCGGCTGTCCATGGAGGACCATGTGGCGGCCGTGGCCAGGGGGGCATTTCATCAGGTACGCCTGATGCGCCAATTGCACCCCTTACTGGACCGGACTGCCCTTCCCACAGTCACTCAAGCACTCGTGACATCCCGACTCGTCTACTGCAATGTTCTCTACATGGGGCTTCCCTTGAGGTGCACTCGAAAGCTACAGTTAGTTCAGAATGCAGCCGCGTGGGTGATTACGGGAGCTTCGAGGCACTCCCATATAACACCAATCCTGCGCGAGCTGCACTGGCTTCCTGTGGTCTTTTGGGTGCGCTTCAAGGTTTTGACGACCATCTTCAAAGCGCTCCATGGCTCGGGACCTAGTTATATGCGAGACCGTCTCCTGCCCCATACATCCCTTAGACCGATACGCTCCCACAGAGAGGGCCTTCTCAGGGTGCCGTCAGCCGGACAATGCCGACTGGCGACACCCAGGGGAAGGGCCTTCTCTGTGGCGGGCCCTGCCCTGTGGAACGACCTACCCCCTGAACTCCGTACCATCACCGACCTCCGCCTCTTCCGCCAGTGTTTAAAAACACATCTCTTCCATCAAGCTGAGCTAACATAGCCTCTGCTGGGACTAGCCATAGATAGTTTTAATTCGGGGATTTTAATTGGTTTTAGCGCAGGATGGGGATCTAATAGGTTTTTAAATTTTGTATTGTGTTTTTTGTATGTATTTTAATTTCCTGTGCGCCACCCTGGGTCCTCTTGGAGAAGGGCGGGATATAAATTTAATAAAATAAATAAATAAATAAATAAATAAATAAATAAATAAATAAATAAATAAATAAATAAATAAATAAATAAATAAATAAATAAATAAATAAATAAATAAATAAATAAATAAATAAATAAATAAATAAATAAGACAGAAATTTCTCCTTCAAGATCCAGACAAATAGTTGCATATATAGGAGATCTGAGGGATCAGACAGGTTTAACCATCACATACTGAGCACATTCCAGTTGCCCCAACTCCTCATTGCAGTTCCTCAAATTGTCTTTTTCTGTCCAAGATTGGCACATTCTGAATGCCATAAATCCTCCAAGCCCAATGCATTCCTCAAAGTGGCCAATCTCCAACTGGAATTCATTCTCAGAGCAACCACTGTAAGAGCATCAATCCTGGATAGAGGTTCTACTTGAGGGTCCATCTCCTTCCTGCTGGAAACGCATCACCTCATCCTAATATTATTGCACAGTGTGTCATCTCATTGCTGCCCTGCACCTATCTGTCACAAGCAGAGCACATTCCAATTGCTTCCTAAATAAACAAATAAATGCATTTAGGATAAATTAAACAGAAGACTTATATTGCATTTGGTAGCTGCTTAGGACAAATGAACCTACAAAATCTAACAAATATAAGGAAGATATAAGTGGGAATGTAAACAGTAGAACACAACATCACTTAACTACTCATACATGATATGTGAATTGGTTGTAGAAAAGCCGGAGAAGACACCAAATTGTTGGATGAAGAATCAGTGAAAGAAGAAAATGGCCACAAATGTGATAATAGTTATGAATACAATTAACATTCCTTTTGCCAATAAGAAAAAAAAGAGTTGGGATGTTTATGACCCCAACAATTTGAAAAAAAAATAGAATAAAAATGCTAGAATTTAACGTAAAGTTATTAGGAAAGGCAGCCAACTTTCCTGCCAAATTAACATAAATTGAGAAAAGAAAAAGACTATTTACCAAAACAATAAATATCTGGGGAAGAGAATTTCCAGGTTTTGCCTTATCCTAATTCCAGGAAAAAGGGCATCTCCCCATCTACAACAGATGTGGCAGCATAACTACCTGCAAACTTACTTAACTCTTTCAGTAGGTAGAATAACTACACCCAGTGAAGCTAAATTCCCAGTAAGGACTTTGTTAAGTCCTCAGGTCTACGACCGAGCCAGCAAGTCTGGTAAACTCTGAGTCACCGCATTCCTGAACGGAGCTGGCAGCTGCGTCTGATTGGCTCAGCTGGCCGGATTCTGTCTAGAAAATAGATACAATGTTGCAGCTTGCTTGCTAAAAGGTTCCCCGCCTTAAAGCTGTATATAAGCAGCTGCAGACAGGGAAACCTTGCCAGTAATGATCCTAGTGTATTGTAAATAGTTGTGAATAAACGTTCCTGTTGTTTGACCATGCCTGAGTCGGAATCCTTTGTCTAATCCAACAGACTTTAGATCAGGCATTCCCAATCTTGGCAACTCTAAGAAATATGGACTTCAATTCTCAGAATTTCACAGCCAGCATGGCTGGCTGCAAAATTCTGGGAGTTGAAGTCTACCTGTCTTAAATTTGCCAAGATTAGGAACCCCTGTTCTAGACAATTGTTTCTCAACCTTGGCCACTCTTAAGTCGTCTGGACCTCCGCTCCTTGAATTCTTCAGCAACAACCAGAAATCTTAAAGTTGCCAAAGTTGGGAAACACTCTTCTAGATCATTGATGTGGATGCTAGTGATTCCACCTTGTTCCCTCTCCTTCCCCTTCCTGAAAGTCCACTGTGCTGGAAGATCTGGATCACATCACCTTCCATTATTTAAAAACAATATTATTAAGCGCATCTACCAGTAGTTTTATAATTAAACAATTCCAGTGGAAACGTCAAGCAGTCATCCTATTCATTATCTTAAGTGTCTTTTTGTCACCTCGCTATACAAATTCTTGAAAACCAAGCCATACTGTAGATTTCTTTGATAATGTGTGCCAAGTTTTTTTTAAAAGCTTACTTTATATATATTTTTATTGCTTCCACTCCTAAGTCATTTGCAATCATCCCATCTACTGACATATTGCAGAGCAAAAGAAACAAAAAAAAACAACCCTTTGCTTTATTTTTTCCCCCTCTTCTCAAAATGTGGATGTGCCTCCAATAATTTAAAAAATAGATGGTGATAAGTTGAAAATGTCAGGTAATTGGCAGACAGATAGAAAGTTAAACTGTGTCCTCACTGAAGCAAATTAACCAGCAGCTGCCAGTGGAGGCCCCAAGGTCATCTGAATGTCAGAATCAAGTAAAGGCCAATCATTCAGAAGAGGTTCTTTGCTGATATTTGCCCTCCCTGGTCATTTCCCGATCTCCCAGGAACTGCCCTGAACTACTGCCAACATATGTTCATTTCTAAAAATTACACAGATTGTGATTTATTACCCCTCAAGCTACAAAAATCCATTGTGAATTAAATCAGCCCTTTGTTTAAATTGCTACTCTGGAATACGTATCATATCATCATAAATGACATTGAAGTTATAATCTACAGTAGTCTGCCTCAGACACTGATAAGGCTTCGCCAAGGGACGATCAATACTTACTATTCATTTTTGAAATTATCTCCACATTGATCCCTGAACAAGCGCCAGCAACACAGAGGCACAGCGGCTGTAATACAATAATTATATAAAGGTTTACAGGCTCATCCTCCAGCCAATAAAAGCTGTCAGCTGGCAGGGACAGTTACAATCCCATAATCCATCAAAATGCTATTCTCTGACCTATGGGCTTCGGTAGTCCTCAACTAGTGCACTTTATAGTGGAGGAACAGCAAATGGAGGCAAAAACCAAAGTACCAGTGTCTGTCTATCTATCTGTCTGGGTATAGAGCACGCCTTTATTCAAATAAATTGTCAAATGTGAGGCCTTTAGCTCAATGGTTAACTGTGATGAATATTTAGCCTTTTAACCTATTTCAGGGTTTAGATATGCTTTAAGGCTTTATTCTGGTTCCTTTATTTTGCAAATTCTTTTTATCCATTAACCACATTTACCTTTTGGATCACACTGTAAAGTATTATTTATTGTAATTCATCAATAAAGAAGGATCCAAAGAAAGGTCACCCACACAATGAATTTGTGGCTTAACCATTCTTAAGGCTGACGAGACAAACAACTCTTGTGTTTTAACAGTGGCTTGTCTCTTCAGATGTACTAAAATCAAACTAGCCATGAAAGTGTTCATTGAACGTATCATCCACTTTCCTGGGTTAACAATAGCAGTAGTACTTAGGCTTCACAGCCCTCTCTAAGTGGTTTACCGAATCAGCATATTGCTCCCAACAATCTGGGTCCTCATTCTGCCAACCTCAGAAGGATGGAAGGCTGAGTCAACCTTGAGCCAATCAGGGTTGAACTGCTGGCAGTTGGCAGAATTAGTCTGAAATACTGCATTCTACCCACTTCACCACCATGGCTCTTTTATAACATGAGCATAACAAGAAACAACAGGCATTTCAAGGTAAGAAGATATGAATAATTTATTTAGGAATTATGTAATTATTTTATAATTTATAATTAAAAATGTATAAAAATCAATTTCCAATATCCTTTTTGTTCCAGAAATGTAAGAGGAAGCATATCCAATTGTGGGTGCTCACTAATGGAGTGAACAGTCCTTTACTTTGATTTTGTTTGGATGTTCAGAAAGTTCAACCACTTTCAGGGAAGGCTACAAAGCAAGGTGATGGAAAACTCCCTCAAACAGGGCATAGGACCATTAAGCATCTTCTCCTTCCTCGACTGCTTGATAAACTAAGTTGTTGCCAGCAGAGTGACAGCATTGTTTTCTATCAGAAAACATAGGCCTAGAGAGAATCATTGTCCAGACTGAGGTGTAATGTCAGAAGGAATCATAGAACCACAACATCTCTGCACAGTCTTAGTTTCCTCCTCTCATATATAAAGGTGTCTGTCTTCTCTTCCTGTGTATTGCTACACAATGACATCAACAATCCCCTTTTATCCCCTCTAAGCCTCCCATTCCTTTTCCTTTCTTTCCAAAAGAAGAGGCAATAATGTCTTTTTAAACCTTTCTTTTAAAAAGTGAATCCTTTGAATTCTAGCATTCTGAGAAGCAGAGGTGGCTAGGACAGTGTGTTGTTCCACAGTAGGATACTCATTTGAGAAAACTTTAAAACGATAGACTTGATTTTGCAGCAATTACTCAAGCCCTTCTAGTCAGGAGAATATGGGAGGGTGACTGAATTGCAAGGGCTTAGACTTAGACCAGTGGTGGGTTTCAAAATTTTTAGAACCTCTTCTGTAGGTGTGGCCTGCTTTGTGGTAGTGGCTTGCCGGCCCTGTGACTGAGTGGGAGTGGCTTGGCAGTCATGTGACTGGGTGGGCGTGGCCAATGTAAATGTGGTGAAACTCACTTAACAACGCTCTTGCTTAGCAACCAAAATGTTGACTCAAAACTCTGGCATTTGAAGCACACAAGTCTTAAAGCTGTCAAGTTACAAGACACTTATGCCCCTAAACCTTTAGAAAAAAAACCCCCAGGGGTGTTCAAACTTGACAGCTTTAAGACTTGTGGACTTCAACTCCCAGAATTCCTCCTCTCGCTCTTCATCTTGATGATATGTGGACGGGCGGGGGGAGGGAACTAGAACTGGTTCTAAACGGCACTGTAGATTTGTGGAACCTCTTCTATAGAAGAGGCTAGAACTGGCAGGAACCCACCCCTGACTTAACACATACATGTTAGCGGTAGTGGTTTTCTCTTACCTTCACTATTGGTTCGGAACTGGGAGCACGCACACACGGTGCTTCCGCGCATGAGCAGAGCATCCGTGATGACGTCTGGGTGGGTGGGCAGAGCCTCCCGCCTCTGCCGCCACTACTGGTTCACCCAAACTGGGGCAAATCGGCAGAATGCCACATCTGCTGGTTAGGCCTCAGCTGTAATACTGAGAACAGACAACAACTGATTTCTAACAAAAATATGTTAAACCAAATTACTATACATTACTATACATTATTCACCTAGCAGTCATGGAAGGAAGAGTCCAAGTATATTTTACCTTACTCTTCTTCTAGGAAATGAGTCCCTCTTTAAGGGATTTTTTTTTAAAAATATTATTGTGCCATCAAGTTGGTGTTGACTTTGAGGAACCACAGAGGTAGACCTTCTTCAGGATAATCAGTCTCCAAAATGATCCTTCCAATTTTCCAGTGGTGCAACCATCACCATTGTAATGGATTCCAACCACTTTTGTTACCAGTTGTCCGGTTCCTATCGTTCCTTCCAACTTTCCCAGTATTATGGATTTCTTGAGAGAGTTGAATTTTTGTACAAAGTGTCTAAAATTGAACCTAGACATTTGAGTTCTAACAACAGGAAAGTTAAGGCTACTTAAACATTTCAACAAAATGCTGATTTTTATAAAAAATCACTTATAAAAAATAAATAAAAATATTTATTTTTATTTCATCATGTATAAGTTAGATAACAGATATAAGTATAGACATGATTATGAATACATGATATGAATACGAATGCAAGGGAATATTAGGACAGGGACGGTAGGCACGCTCTATGCTTTATGCTGTTACATCCTTCCAAAATGACTTGGGAAATAGAGACTGTGAGTACAATGTTTGCAATACTTTATTCATACCCTGATGCAATCGAGGCTGTTAGGGGAAACGTCTGTGGTGAAAAGAACAGTGGGATCCATTTTGATCCATCTGCCATTATTAACAGGCTACATGAGATTGTTTTGTGAGAACATTAAGGTATTTGTGGGGTAGAACTATCTAAGGATGATATCCAATTATTTGAGGATCTCAAAAATGCCTTTACCTGATATATTGTGTCATTTGCAAGAGTCAGTTATGAGACCATTCTCCCTGTTTTATAGGTGGGAGTGAATATTTTTGCCCAGTAGTGTGGAGAAATACTCTATATCTATTCTTCATCTAAGGTTCTATGGCAACCTCCCTTTATATGCATCCCTTTATATGCAATAGTGACCAAGCTCTTCCATACAAGTATAATTAAGCCTTAATAAGAATGCATTTTGTTACTTTATTATTTTTCATTAATCTAGAAGAAATCCCAATTCCATTTCAGATATTTCCTCTTAATATTATGGATATCATGGGGGGAGGGGGGGAAGAAGAGAAATGAGGAGTGGAAGGGGGAGAGAGGAAAAGGAGAGAAGAAGGGAAAGTAGAGAAGGGAAGGATGACAGAGGGAAGAAAGGAGGTAGGGAGGGGGAGAAGAGAGTGAGAAGAAAGTGATGGATAAGGTACAAATATGGTATATAGAAAGCAGAAGAGCCAGTAATTGTTTTTGGGAGTTGATGGTAAGATGAATAGATGTACACATTTAATAATACAATATGATGTTGGCTATGTAATAGTATACATGTGATTTATATGTTATGAAAATGGAAAAAATCAAAAACTTTATAACAGGACAAAAATATTATGGATATAAGTATAGGGAGAATGTCTTTTAATCTGTTTAGCTTAAATTCTGATAGTCCAGCACTTTAGAGTTGTATCCATCTATCTATCCATATCTACAGCCTCTCCATTTCTCATTCTATCTCTGTCTCTCTCTTCTATCATCTTTAAAGCGCTCCATGGCTCGGGACCTAGCTACCTGCGGGATCGGATCCTGCCCCATACATCCTCACGGCCGATTCGCTCCCACAGAGAGGGACTTCTCCGGGTGCCGTCCACTAGACTTTGTCACCGGGCGACGCCCAGGGGAAGGGCCTTCTCTGTGGCGGGCCCAGCCCTCTGGAACGACCTTCCCCCCGACATTAGAACAACCACGGACGTCCGCTCCTTCCGTCAGAAATTAAAAACATACTTTTTCTGCTTGGCCGGCCTAGGTTAGTCTCTACCTTTTAGGGTTTAGGGATCATTAGTTTTAATATGGGGATTTTAGTGCAGGGACAATTAAATTTAATTTGTTTTTACTTATTGTATCTATTTTTGTATATTTTTATGTGTTTTAATTCTTCCCTGTACACCGCTCTGAGTCCCCTTGGGGAGAGGATGCGGTATATAAAAATAAATTATTATTATTATTATTATTATTATTATTATTATTATTATTATTATTATTATTATTATTATTATTATTATTATTATTATTATTATTATTATTATTGAGTTTTTAAGTTACTTCATGAAGTCCTGCTCTTATGCTCGGTATAGCCTGAATTTCTCCACATTGCTTGAGTAAAGAGCAGCCATTGGAAATTCCAAAAAACACTGTTAGGTTTTGGGCTGAAGTATAAAACTTGAACTTGCATCATGACTTATATAACTCAGTCATCAGATTAGGATTCCTCTAATGCATAACACAGCTACTGGAAAAGAGGCGCAACCTTAGCCTCCTCCTCCTCCTCCTCCTCCTAGCATATTTCCACAAGTGCAGGGTCCACTTTTCAGATCATTGAACACCACTTTGCATGATCAGCTGCATCTCTAGGGCGTAGGCCCATGGTTTGCATATCTTTGTTGATGGTGTTTTGGCAACTCTGTTTTGGATGCCTACGGAGTCACCAGCCGTTATCTTCTAATTGGTAGATAGCGTTGTCAATGGTAGAGGGTGCTGCTCTCTGGACATGTCCATACCAGCTGAGCCAGCCTTCCCTCATCTTCTCTGTAACTGGTGCCACACCAAAATGCTGTCAAACGGTGTCATTTGTGATGCGATCAAGAAGGGAGATGCCCAATGTCCAGTGGAGCACTTGCATCTCCATGGCATGGAGACAGTTTTCAGAACCTCTTGTTGCTGCCCAGCATTCATTGCTATACAGTACAACAGGGTGACATGAAACTGGCTGCTTTAATATACGCAACCAATCAGACTTGTCACCTGGATTCTATGAGACCCAGCATGGTGACCACAGAAGTTCTCTTGGCCAATGATACTTAAGTTTCTAGTGCAGCAACTGGGATGTAAGGCTGTGACTTTCCACTGCTGTTTTGCATTTTGTTGTCCTGGTTCTTGTTCTACAGCCTATGTTTACTAGGGCAATGTAAACTAGTCAATCCTACTTAGTCATGAAAGTCAGTTCAGGCAGCCACGACACGATTGCCAGCCTAATCAGTACCTTCACTCTCACTCTCCAGGAGCAAACTCCTTGATTACCAAGTGGTTAATATTGAACTAACCAAAGAAGGGATCTATGTCTGTCTCTGTCTCTCTCTCTCCCTCTCTCTCTTTCTCTCCCTCCCTCCCTCCCTCTCTCCCTCCCCCTCCCTCTCCTTTTTTCTATCAAACTATCTGAAGATTAGATTGGGGTATCAGGAAACTCTGTTTCAAGAGAGAACATGTTTAGAACACCATTTTAAGAAATGAAGGGTAGAGAAGATAAAGATAAGACCCAATTCCTAATACCTGGGAAAGATCAGACACAAAAACAGTCAAGATGGCACCTCTCAAGATTCAATGGCTTAACAGAACTTGAGCAAGAAGCTTCCCCTGATGTGTCATTGATTTGTCCACATTGCTCGCTTGGCATTGGTGATCTTCTTTGAACACGTAGTTAATACACAGGTTCAGATAGGCCAAGATTAAATGACAGATTTCATGTTTGTAATCAGAGTGAAGTCACCAAAACCAGTGGCAGAAAATTGGCTTCTCATCTCTCACCTTTGTAGGGAACGTGCATTTATCGAGGGAGGCAGCATATTCCATAAGTGCATTGCAAAGCAGACGATTATTTTAAACCGCCAGGGGAACAAATTATCCTTTGTCTTCTTGTTGTTATCTTTTGGAACATTTGTGAATATTGGGGTGAGATTAAAAGGGAACCTGGGGAAAAAGAATAGCTAATGGCATCTCTCTACTTTCCAGTTTTCTTGTACCTGTGTTCTCCAAAATACCTTCATTTTTAACATGTACTATTTTTTTTTTTAGTTTGGGGCACTTTTTTTCAAAGCTATTAGGAAAATAATGTAACTTCTGACAATCAGCTATTTTCACAATAAACAGTTTGACCCCAAATTGTTTCATGTTCAGATATATCCCATCGTAACAAAGCAAAAGAATAGTAGAAATTGGTTTCCAGCTCACAACAGATGTAGAAAATTAAGCTAAAGTAAATCAGAGAAAGAGGAGACAAGACATGTGATGAGATAGAAAAGTAGCTTCAGCTCAACACAATAGACATTAAAAACTGAAGCAGGTGGGGGGATGGAAGACTGGCAATGCCTAAACACTCCAAAGGGAGGTACAAAAAAGTGAAGATGCTGGTAAAAAAGTGAGGACAAACCACTAAGGGGGAGATAGACAAACCTAAATCCTAGACTCAAAATTCTGAACAATTAAAATGAGTGGAATGGAGGCTAAAAATTATGAAGAATGATTGCAGGAATTGGGTACATCAACTTTAACGAAAAGGACTAGGGGTGACCTGATACCAGTGTTCCAATATCTAAAGGCTGCCACAAAGAAGAAGGGATCAACCTATTCTGCAAAGCACCTGAAGGCAGGATAAGAAGCAATGGATGGAAACTAATCAAAGAGAGAAGGTTTCCTCATCCAGTCATGTCCAACTCTAAGACACACACTGCTCATCTCTGTTTTTTGGCTGAGGGAGCCAGTGTTGTCTGAAAATATGGAAAAATTTCCATAGTCATGTGGCCAGAATAGCTATATGCCAAAAGTACATGGAATGCTGTTATCTTCCCACCAAAGTGGTACCTATTAATCTACTCACTTTTGCACGTTTTCAAACTGCTAGGGGGACAAGAATGGGAGCTCACCCTGTTGTCCAGTGTTCGGGTCTCAAAGCTCAATATCTTTAACTGCTGAGCTATCAAAGCCCCAATCAAGGAGGGAAGCAACCTAGAAACAAGGGGAAATTTCCTGACAGAACAATTAAATCAGTGGAATGGCTCACCTTCAGTAGTTCTGGGTGCTCCATCACAGGAGGTTTTTAAGAAGAGATTGGACAATTATTTGTCTGAAATTATGTATAGGGTTTCCTGCTTGTTTCCTGCTTATTGGACTAGAAGACCTCCAAGGTTCTTCCAGCTTCATTCTGATTTTCATTACTGTATCTTTCCATCAAGAAGAGGCAGAGGCTTATGAGGTTAGCTTTTGTCTTACTTCTCAAATTAATTCCATGACCTCATTATGTATGGACATGGCAGGAGATGTCAGGTGTTGAAATTTTAGATACACGAGGAAAGTCATAGAGAAATAGGCTACATTGACTAAAGAAAAGTCAATTCATATGGACCTCCAAGGTCCCTTCCAACTCTGTTATTCTGTTAAAAGTTGGTTGGTATTCCATGATGTGGAATAACAGAAAGCTCTACCCTTAGATGATAAAGTTGACATGGTATATTGCTTAATGACCTGCTTCCATAAACGCTTCAAGTTCACACATTACTGTCTTTGCACATTACCTTTAATTTGTCTTCTGTCCTTTACTGGGGAACTTTCTTCAGACTGTGTCAAACATGGCTCCCTTGTTCCTTTTGAAGATTATATGGGGAAACATTTTGGAGGGGGAAAAAGCTTTTTCTTTTTTCCCCCAAACTTTTCTCAGCTTATATATAACACATGTTCCCTCTTGGAAACTGATATTACGGACATCAGAAATAGCTGAATGCTATGTGGAAGTTTAACTATTCCTCAATCTTGAAAGACTCAGTTCAGGGGGGAAAAAGAGGTGGTGATACATATATACATATAGAGAAAAGCTATTTATAAGGAACAGTTGAGAGAAAGGATTGAAAGAAAGAAAATAATAATCAAACAAAAGGCTGCTTGGAAGGAAGAAATCCGTGTGTCCTTTACAATAGTGAACAAGAATTCAATCAGAGCTAGCAGTATTAAAACTTCAGAACATGACATGTATGTACAAAGCACCTGGTTTTATAATTCATGTCACTTCACAATGATCCATGACAGCTTCCTTGAAAGCTATTTTGTACAACTTGGCCTCCGAAATGTTTATGTGTTATGCTTCTGTCTTTCTCTGTGTGTTTTCTAACCTTATTCAGACAGGCATTACTAGGTTGGGAATACTCAATATGTGAACACTCCAAGTAAGTCCCACCTGCCACTGGCATTGCTTAATTGACATTGCTCAAGAAATCCAGACATTTTTCACTGCAGATGTGAACAGAGACCTGATTTTTCTTTAGAAGACATCATATAAGCAATGTTGGCTTTGAATGTTGTTGATCTGGAATGATCACATATGGAGCACTCAGATCTTGGTAGCAATTGAAAATATTTTATTTTAACAGTCTTAACTATTCCTGAATCCATAGAATGCAGATTTTATCCCAATCTTACTTCCCTACAAGTTTAGATAATTTTTTTTTATTTCATAGTCATCTAGTATAGCATCTTACTAGGGTAAATTAACATTGTTAATTTTCCATCTGAAGATGAATTTCAATGAGAAACATGTGAAAATTTCAAAAAAGTAAATGTGAAGAATCAAAACTCCAGACCTTGCATTATCATCCTTCATGAATTCTTTGGATGAAAGTGAGCAAAATGTTTTATGCATAATGAGACCTCGCTACTATTTGCCTACACACTTCTGCTCATATTGGAGCTTCTCTACCCCTTCAGACAGAAATGATAGAATAGATAGAAAATTGCAAGCTTTCTTGAATTTTGTATAATCCAGCAAAGGAAAGAATTAATGTAATTGTCTTCAAAAGTTGAATATATCCTTTAGGTATTATCAAGTAGTCACGGTTGTCTGTGTATTATTATGAATAGGAATGTTGTGACTTGCCAAGAAAGTAAGCATTGCATGACTCAAGATATCCAACAACCACCCTATCCTGGCAAACAAATTAAAACTTGACATATATGTGTAACCTTTATATGGGTTCCGCCCCAGGCGCCTGGGTTCTGCCCCAGGCGCCTGATGGACCCTGATGGGTTCCAGGCGGCGCTTG
This sequence comes from Rhabdophis nuchalis, assembly GCA_039707465.1. NCBI lineage: Eukaryota > Metazoa > Chordata > Lepidosauria > Squamata > Natricidae > Rhabdophis > Rhabdophis nuchalis. The sequence goes on from CM077645.1 coordinate 158,889,057, forward strand.
GGCCATTTCCTGTACCCCTGACCCGCGCCCCGATGGAGGACCTCGTGGCCGCATGGAATACTGCGACCACGGGAGCCTTGGATCGGGTCGCGCCCTTGCGGCCTCTCTTGCGGCGGCGAGCCACCCTGGCTGCTTGGTTCACCGAGGAGCTGAGGGTGATGAAACGCCACAAGAGATGCCTAGAGAGAAGATGGAGGACTACCCGATCTGAATCTGACCGGACACAGGTAAGAGCCCATTTACGGACTTACATTGTGGCGCTGAGAGTGGCCAAACGTCATCATTGTGCCACTCTCATAGCATCTGCAGATAACCGCCCTGCCGCCCTGTTTAGGGTGACCCGCTCCCTCCTTCAACAGAGGGTGCGGGAAGCCCCGCTACAGGGTAGAGCAGAGGAATTTATGATTTATCTGCAGGAGAAAATCGCTCAGATACAGAACGAGTTAGCCCCCATTGATGGCCCAGTGGGTTGCCACGTGGCGGATCTTGTTTGGGAGGAGTTTGACTCCGTTGCTTCCGAAGATATGGACAGGTTACGTGGGCGACTGCGAGCCACCACATGTTTATTGGACCCGTGTCCCTCCTGGCTTGTACTGGCATCCTGGGAGGTGACACGAGGCTGGCTCCAAGAGGTTGTCAACGCATCCTTGAGTGAGGGTTCCTTGCCTGCTTCCCTAAAATAAGCTATGGTGAGGCCCCTCCTCAAGAAGCCCTCTTTGGATCCAGCTTTACTAACCAACTATCGTCCAGTCTCCAACCTTCCCTTTTTGGCGAAGGTTGTTGAGAGTGTGGTGGCACAACAGTTTCCCCGTCACCTGGAGGAAGTTGAGTATCTAGATCCGCGCCAGTCCGGCTTTTGGCCCGGGCATAGCACCGAGACGGCATTGGTCACGTTGGTAGATGATCTCTGGAGGGCCAGAGATGGGGGTTGTTCCTCCATCCTGGTCCTATTAGACCTCTCGGCGGCTTTTGATACCATCGACCATGGTATCCTATTGCACCGGCTGGAGGGGTTGGGGGTGGGAGGCACCGTTTTGCGGTGGTTCTCCTCCTACCTCTCTGGCCGGTCGCAATTTGTGTTGACAGGGGGGCAGAGGTCGACCTCGAGACCCCTCACATGTGGGGTGCCCCAGGGGTCGGTCCTCTCGCCCCTCCTATTCAACACATATATGAAGCCGCTGGGTGAGATCATCCGTGGTTTTGGGGTAGAGTAGCATCTCTACGCTGATGATACTCAGCTGTATATATCTACCCCAAACCACCCCAACGATGCCGTAGCGGTGATGTGCCAGTGCCTGGAAGCCGTGCGGATCTGGATGGGAAGTAACGGACTCAGGCTCAACCCGACCAAGACCGAGTGGCTGTGGTTTCCGGCTGCCCGGTTCAACCAGCTGACTCCATCGCTGGCCATAGGGGGCGAACATCTTGCCCCTGTGGATGGGGCGCGCAACTTGGGTGTCCTCCTGGATACCTGGCTGTCCATGGAAGATCAGGTGACAGCCTTGGCCAGGAGGGCGTTTTACCAGGTTCACCTGGTACGCCAGTTGCGCCCCCTATTGGACCGGGATGCCCTCCGCACAGTCACTCATGCTCTCGTGACATCCCGACTGGACTATTGTAACTCTCTCTACATGGGGCTCCCCCTGAGGTGCACCCGGAGACTGCAGTTGGTCCAGAATGCAGCCGCGCGAGCAATAATGGGAACCGCTAGGTTCACCCATGTAACACCGCTCTTGCGCGAGCTGCACTGGCTGCCTGTCGTCTTTCGGGTGCGCTTCAAGGTGCTAGTTATCATCTTTAAAGTGCTCCATGGCTCGGGACCTAGCTATCTGCGGGATCAGATCCTGCCCCATACATCCTCACGGCCGATTCGCTCCCACAGAGAGGGACTACTCCGGGTGCCGTCCACTAGACTCTGTCAGCGGGCGACGCCCAGGGGAAGGGCTCTCTCTGTGGCGGGCCCTGCCCTCTGGAACGACCTTCCCCCCCGATATTAGAACAACCACGGACCTCCGTTCCTTCCGTCTGAAATTGAAAACGCACTTTTTCTGCTTGGCCAGCCTAGGGTAGCCTCTCTACTATAGTATTATAGGGTTATAGGGTTTTAGTGAATTGGCATTGGGAATTTTAGCGCAGGGTTTTACTGTTTAATTTGCTTTTAATTGTTTTGTATATTTATGTATATTTATTGTTTTAACTTCCCTGTGCACCGCTCCGAGTCCCCTTGGGGAGAGGGAGCGGTCTAGAAATTAAAATTATTATTATTATTATTATTATTATGGCTTAGAGTTACCATCTCAGGCACTCTAATAACATAGTCTATACGTCACTATATTTTGAGATGTTTTAGGCTGGATAGTTCCCAGGATGTCTACTGATTGGTAAAAGCTTCACTTGCCCTTTTTAACTTTTTGAGAAATATCATATTGTTTGAGATATTCAGCTACATCCCTGTCATATTTCTCATCTTTCTAAATGATCTTATCCTCTGTTATCCAAATATCCATTTGGCTGGTCATATGCTAAGCATCAATTTCAGTTACGTATCATGTTGTGCCAATCTATTTGCCTCTATGGCTGAACCTTCAGAGACAACCTCATCTGTGTTTATTTCATTGGATTTGGAGTTTTATGCTCTGTTGTAGGATGTGGGGGTTGCTTTCCATGTTCCATGCTCCCACATCTTTTTAGAGTTCCTTCATTGCAGAGGTCTACTTCTGTGCAAACTGACTATTATAAGAACTGAGTGAATAGATTTGTCCTCTACTTCATCTCACTGGTTTCTTTTGATCTTTCTTTTGAACTTTTGATCCTTTATTTCTGGTACAAAATTCTCCCATGTATTTTCTGCTAAATCTTCATCTAATGCAGTGGCAATAGCATGATTCTACTCATGAAGAACCCTCATTCTTCTCTTCAGGGTTTTAGATAAAATCAGGAAACTGTGAACATCTTAGACCAAGCCAAATGAAAAATATTAGAGAATTCCTGGAAACTTAGTATTCATCTATATCAGTCATCAATAGACAGAAATAGAAAAACCATATTTACACACCATTCAAAAGAGATAATAAAAAAGCTAAGAAGAGAGCAAAAATTTCAGTATGCATCCTTTACAACAGCCAACACCTAGATAAGCAGGGATTGCCACTAGGCAAGCTATCTAGAAGAAAACAATACCCTAAGGATGGAACCACCAAAGGAAAACTACATTCACACTAATACTGGCAGGGCAAGCTAGGGTATATACACAGGGAGCAAAGCCCACGCTCATTCATACTGATATTATCTAGTTGGGTAATAAAATACCTGCAAGCAAACAACCAAGCTCAGAGATCCCTAAGACCTCCACAGTTGCGCTTAACATTGCAAAATGAAAACCAACCAAAAACCGCTCCCTAACTTTGCCTGTTAGGTCTTCCCATTTGCTGAATTCAGTAAATCATAAGAGTTAGATTAAATCTTTTCTTTCCAATCCTATTTCCTGATGCTTGTGGGAATGTGTGTGTAGGCAATAGCATGTCTTTTTTTTTAAAGGGACAAATTATTAAATCAGTCTTGGGATTTGTCACCTGGTTATGTGAAAAGACTGGAGCGATTTGCCAAACATAAGGCTGGGATTACAGAGTGCACAGTCGACAGCAAGTATTGTAATGATAATGAACCTATCTCTACAGAACTGACACAGATACATAAGTGGCTTTCTGAATCTGATGTTAACAACAGACACCAACAAAATTGAGATAGGCCTCCTACGCAGTTGAGGAATTAATATTTCTGGGACCTGAAAGAGGGAATGACTGAAGTCCAAGTGGTACATATTACTGAGAACAGTTTTTCTTACAGACGCAAAAAACCACAATACCTTTGAGAAAGAGATATACAACAATAGATATGGCAGCAGGGATTACTGCACAATATTGAGTGAATGGATGTTATTGGGTTTCCACCCACATCTTATTAGTATGTTGTATCCATTAAAAAAAACCTTTTAAAATGCCATTTTAACAAACAAACCAAAAGAAATCTATAGTCTGCCTGCCCTCCCCCCAGTTTTCTATTTTCTGGGAAACAAAAACAAAAATGGTCTTGGTAGACAAAAAGAAGAAAAGTATTTATTGATTTATTTGATTTGTCAATTGTTTACAAGATAAGAATAAACATGAGTATGAATGAAATGGGTATGAATAAATGGGGACAGTAGGACAGGGACGGTAGGCACGCTGGTGCACTTACAGACCTCTTGGGAATGGAGTGACGTCAATATTAGACAGTTTAAGGTGAAAGTTATGGGAATGTATTCCATGCATTGACCACTCTGTTGCTGAAGTTGTATTTTCTGCAAATCAAGTTTGGAGCAGTTTACATTGAGTTTGTATGTGTTGCGAGCTTTTGTATTGTTGCAGTTGAAGCTGAAGTAGTCATTGACCAGTAGGACATTGTAGCGGATAATTTTGTGTACTTTGCTTAAGTCCCACTGTAGGCAGTGTAGTTCTAGGTTGTCCAAGGCCAAAACTGAATGTAGGGCATTCTGTTGCGAGCAGAGGAGTGTAGTACTCTTCTCGTGAAATACCTCTGAACTCACTCAATTGTATTAATGTCCGATAAACAGTGCAGATTCCAGACAGATGAGCTGTATTTGAGAATTGGTCTAGCTAGTGTTTTGTAGTCAATTCCCCATGTTTATCAGGCCTTCTTATCTCTATATAGTGCTTATCTTATCTTCCCACTGCAAGATGTAGCAAGGGCTATTAAGATATCATTTTTACAAGCATCATAACATTTAAAATTCATTATTGCATTGATTAAATAATCATTTGACAATACAAATCTAAACTCGTTAGATCACCCTTCAGAATAATTGCAAATCATTGTAAAATCCTACATCTTAATATTTATATTGTTATTGTCACTATTTATGAACTGTTTATATATCACTATTTATGTGCATATGGTCATATATAAAAGAAAAATAAAATAAAATTTATAAAAATACTAAAAGTAGTCAGTGAAAACAATATTAAATTCTAGATTCCTGCCACTGTACCCGACAGCAGCTTTCTTTAAATTATTCCTAAACATTACAATAGTTTCTGGTTATTATTTTTACCTCAGATATTTCCCTCTTAAAACCGCATTCTAAATATCTCAATTTTCCATGTGGTGTGGCATACAATATGTAGGAAACCTAGTATTGTTTAAATTTAGAGAAACTTCCATTGTGGATGTTTTCATTTTGTTGTTGTTGTGTTTAATAAACTTACAGTAGTGAGTACATATTGTAATTCCATGCAGATTTAAAGAAGGAACCATGAAGAAATATGAGATGTTGCAGAAATTGAAATTTCTTGTCTTTCTCCAACCTCTCCTCCCATGGCTGGGATTGGATAATATTTAACATGGGGCTTCCCTTGAGCTGCACTCGAAAGCTACAGTTAATCCAGAATGCGGCCGCGCGGGTGATTACGGGAGCTACTAGATGCTCCCACATAACACCGATCCTGAGCGAGCTGCACTGGCTTCCTGTGGTCTTTCGGGTGCGCTTCAAGGTTTTGACGACCATCTTTAAAGCGCTCCATGGCTCGGGGCCTAGTTATATGCGAGACCACCTCCTGCCCCATACATCCCTTCGGCCGATCCGCTCCCACAGAGAGGGTCTTCTCAGGGTGCCGTCAGCCGGGCAATGCCGTCTGGCGACACCCAGGGGAAGAGCCTTCTCTGTGCCGGGCCCTGCCCTGTGGAACGACCTACCCCCTGAATTGCGCACCATCACCGACCTCCGCCTCTTCCGTCAGTGTCTGAAGACACATCTTTTCCAGCAAGCCGGCCTAGCCTAACCTCCCATGGGGACTATTTTAGAGAGTTTTAAATTGGGAATTTTAAAATTAGTTTTAGCATAGGATTAGATTAATTTAATATGTTCTTAAATTATGTATTTATTGTTTATATGTTTTTTAAATTCCTGTGCGCCGCCCTGGGTCCTCTGTGGAGAAGGGCGGGATATAAATATCAATAAAATAAATAAAATAAAATAAATAAACAGACTCTCCAGTTTCATAATAGCCTTTGTAAGGATGGAATTTCACATCTTATTTCAAATCTATAAGCATAATCCCCTCTGCTGGTTCCTTGGACCTACCACATTAATGTCTCCTATCTATCATTACTATCATTCATTAACCAAAAAGATTGCATACCTGCAATCTTTCAGACTTTTCCCAAAAGTTTGACCAGGTAAATTCAATGAAATTTCAATTACAAAAAAATTCCAGGTTAGTTAATCCAAAAGTGCTCAATAAATTTGTACCAAAACCACTGTCAGATTTCAAGTAAAAATACACTATACACAGTACATAATTGCAAAAGAAATTAGCAATTTTGCTATAGCGCTTGTGCAAGAACTTACCATCTGTCAGGTCTGCTTCTAACAATAACCAAGAAAGAATCCACTCAACTCCATTTGGAAAGAATTAAGAGTACTTTTACTGGTTATGATAAGAACAGCATCGATGTAAAGCAAGGTCTGAAGCTTTTATGCGCAAAAGCATACATATCAATATACAGTATGTCCAACCCCCTTTGCCCAATAACCCCCACCTCATTGTCCAATGAGCAACCCCCTTAAGTGTCATGTGGGTTGAGTCTTCAGGAGCATCATCAGGATGGCATGCAAGACCATTGACCTTGACCACCGCACGGCCACAGCCACTGGTATGCGAAGTAGATGACGAGAACATACTCCTTTCTCCAAATCTCCCTCCAGCACCATACAGTCCCAAGCCCAAATACTAAAGCCCCTCCCTCCCCATGTCAATGGCAGCCGAAGCAAGCAGTAAAGCGGAGGCTGACGCTATCCCTGGTTTAAGCAGCATTTTCTACCTCCACTGCTACTGTTCTCCCCAAACCTGGATAAATTCTCTTTAAGAGAATGTTGACAAGCATGCCCTTAGCATTGGGTTGAGCATAACCTGGATTTATCTGCTAATGGCAGTTCATAAGCAGAGCTATGTTTGACATAATGTTCTTCCCCATTTAATGTCTCATGATATCCCCTATTAAAATAAATATGAACATTTAAAATAAAAGCTTTAATCTATTCATAATGGCCACACAAGGTTTCTGAATGCTCACTAGTCTGAACTTTAGCAATTTATTCCATCTTATTTTAGTAAATTATATTTAGCATATGATGAAATAATTGTTCTTTTAAGAATATAGTACTAATTTGGTATCAGCTATAACATTGTATGAATGTGTCTTAGATTTCAAGGATTAAAGGTCTGTTTATTTGAAAATCTACTTTTCAGTTTAATGCATTATACATTCTTTCTTTCTTTCCTTCTTTCCTTCTTTTTTCTTTCTTTCTTTATCATCTTTGAATGTCAAAACAAACATAATGATTCTCTAATTGTTAGCAATTTAAGTAAACATTCTACTGGGAAGAATTTGCTTTACAATTGTTCCTTTGTTATCTGTTTGAAAATACTGCCAAAACCTAAGAGAGGGGAGAGAGGGAAAAAGGTTACTTAATGGAAGATTAGTTGCATTATCTACTACATATTAGCAGTTTTGTGTGTACACGCAGGTGGGACTCATAATTCAGCAACTTGAAGACCACTTAACATGCATTTGTCTATATGTAGCTTTAGAAAAGGATAAAGGTAAAAGTTCCCCTCGCACATATGTGCAAGTCGTTCCTGACTCTAGGGGGTAGTATTCATCTCGGTTTCAAAGCCCTTTGACTTTGCATTGTCTGAAGATGTCTCCATGGTCATGTGGCCAGCGTGGATAAATGCTGATGGCACACAGAACGCTGTTACCTTCCCACCAAAGGTAGTTCATATTTTTCTACTTGCATTTTTTACATGCTTTCGAACTGGTAGGTTGGCAGAAGCTGGGACAAGTAACGGGAGCTCACTCTGTTACGCGGCACCTGGGATTCGAACCACCAATCTGCTGATCTTTCTGATCAACAGGCTCAGCATCCTAGCCACTGAGACACCGCATCCCTTTTACCTTTAGAAAAGGATACCAATCCACTAATTCTACTATTATTTCTACTAGTTTTGAAACCGTCATTATTACAATACAATACAATGCAATAGCAGAGTTGGAAGGGACCTTGTAGGTCTTCTAGTCCAACCCCCTGCATGGGCAGGAACCTTATACCATTTCAGACAAATGGCTATCTAACATCTTTTTAAAGACTTCCAGGGTTGGGGCATTCACAACTTCTGGAGGCAAGCTGTTCCAGAGATTAATTGTTCTAACTGTCAGGAAATTTCTCCTTAGTTCTAAGTTGCTTCTCTCCTTGATTAGTTTCCACCCATTGCTTCTTGTCTTGCCCCCAGGTGCCTTGGATAATAGTTTGACTCCCTCTTCTTTGTGGCACCCTCTGAGATATCGGAACACTGCTATCATGTCTCCCCTGGTCCTTCTCTTCATCAAACTAGACATACCCAGCTCCTGCAACTGTTCTTCATATGTTTTAGTCTCCAGTCCCCTAATCATCTTGGTTGCTCTTCTCTGCACTCTTTCTGGGGACATGTTTACATACAAAATGCTCTTATCAGATGCAAACAGATACCGGTGGAACTTCTTATGTTCATCCAAAAGTTCAACCTTAGAAGCAGACTTACCTGAGAATGAATGTTCGTAAATATTGTGTTGAACCATTCTTTGGAAGGAACATTCCTATGATTGCACACTTTTCTGCTATATAATTTGTTGCAAGATAGTGGCATTTGGTAATAAGACCATGCCTGTGACTAAGTACCCAAATGTTTGTATATAATTATTGGTTAGCAGCAAATGGAAAGCACAGTTCACCTGCATTATTAAATACCTGCCCAGATGGACATCTTTGGCTTTGTATCTCTCTTACAAAGAAGTTCTCCAAAATGTGCTTCAAGGGTCTCCTTATATTACATGAGATAATATCTCACATTATTGCTAAGTGACAGTTCCATAATGATGTATATGAAATGCTGACGATAACATGAGAAGCCTTATCATTTTTTTAAATGTAATTGGTTTCAATTCATAACAATAGGAAAAGTATTGGCCTGTGAAAGAACAGCACAATCCCAAACAACAGACAATGTATCTATTATCTCACTTCCATGAAGGTCGTCGACCTATGACAGTTGGAGTAGTAGAAACATTAGAAATCATGTGCAATTTAATCTTTACACAAATAAAGGAAAAGCATCACAATGCTTGAATAATGAAGAGTCTCTCAAAGAAAGAAGAAAGTCTGTCCCTGAGGATATTCTTCATTTTCTTTCCACGGCAGTTCACACTATGAGATTCACTCACTCTGCTGACATACGTATTAATAGTATTTGGGCTGGGAGACCGTCCGATGTTCGAAAGTGATTGCAAAGTGCAGCTGTGACTCAGTTCTCCTTTCATCCATTCATTACTTCGCCATGTCAACTCTCAGAGACTATTGTTCACTGAAAAACTGTCATCATGATTGAAATTAACATCCCCCCTCCGTCTTTTTCCTACTCCTGTTTCAAGCAAAAATGTATGCGCTTATGTTTTAACTGACCATTCTAGATTAATCTCTGAACAATGTCGGTGATGCAAAATGCCAGGACTCAAGTCAATATGGAAACACATTCGGATCAAAGAAACACAAAGAAAGACTTTATCCATCAATCATTAGAAGGGAAAGGGGTCTCCTTTAAAAAAAATACGCTAAAATCCTTGGATTTTGATTATTTTTTTCCTTTGAAAGTCAAGAACAAATCAATTTTAACTCCCAATAAGAAGGGCTGCATGAAACATTAGACTAAGATGATTACCAATCTTACCAATCTAAAGACAGCCTAGCAATTATTTCTTTCCATTATTCATTTTATTCTTTAGCCAAGGCTATGAAATGTTTGAGGTCCTTCAACAATCACCAGCCGGGTGAATTCCATGCAGTTTAAAGAGTCATAATTTGCTAATGCCAGTTTAGTAGCAAAGTTGGGAGGGTTAGTGGATATATCCATTCAATGGTGGTATCTATTAGATAACACTTATCCCCATTATTTCATACTAAGGCTGATTTCATGTTAAAAGAAAAGACTAGAATGCTTGTCACTGGGTAAATTGGTTTGAGACATCCTTTTGGGAGAGTGGAGGGTGGGACTAAATCAGTGGTGGGTTTCAAATTTTTTTAGAACCTACTCTGTAGGTGTGGCCTATTTTGTGGGCATGGCTTGGCAGTCATGTGACTGGGTGGGAGTGGCCAACTTGTAAAATGTGGTGAAACTAATTTAACAACGCTCTTCCTTAGCAACCAAAATTTTGGGCTCAATTGTGATAATAAATTCTCTTTCTTTCTTTCTTTCTTTCTTTCTTTCTTTCTTTCTTTCTTTCTTTCTTTCTTTCATTCTTTCTTTCTTTCTTCCTTCCTTCCTTCCTTCCTTCCTTCCTTCCTTCCTTCCTTCCTTCCTTCTTTCCTTTCCTTTCCTTTCCTTTCCTTCTTGTTGGGTCACCGGCAGTGGTGGGGCAGACTTACTTCCGGGTCCGCTGGTTGAACCTCCTCTCACCGGTTCTCTAAATTTCACCATCCGGCTCTCGCGAGTAGGTGCGAACCTGCAGAAACCCACCACTGGACTAAATAGAATGTCATATATCAGCTTCATTTTCTTTTGCATTTGTCTCTCTTCATGATTTGTTCACAAAATATTCATATGCAGGGATTTTCTTATTCAATCCGGTTATATATTGTCCAGGTGATAGCCAAAAGGCTTCTAATATTTATTTGTATTTAAATAAATATTTAAATGTCCCATATTTATGATATTACTCTTGCATTTTGGTGTGATTTTAAATCAGCAGTAGAAAAGGATACAGGAAAAAAAAGTGAAAAATTCTGACATCAAGTAATATCACTGGGTATTGGGTAGATATGATACCAAGATATGTTACAAAAGCTATATCTGGTTTGTATTGTTGAATGGGACATAAGGGAAATATTATGCACAGTAGAGTGATCTTAATAACAGAGTATTGTCTCTTGGGTGCAAAAATCTTGGCAATCAGTTAATAGCGGCAAAAAGTTGTAGTTTTCGGTATCTCTTTTCAAAGGCCAAATCTCTTAATCCAAAGAGCATTGTGAGTCTTCTACCTGATGATCAGATGTGAGACCTGCAGACTTATTGATAATCAGTTGATTAATTTAGCAATTTGCTATGGTTTGTATATCTACCTCCTGTCTGTTTTTCTGATGATTAAAGGGGATTGAGAGCCACAGAAATTCGTTGGGTGTCTTTAGGCTAAGCATGCACAGGATTGGTATTATGGGAAAAACTAGATGCCACCTGAATGAAAACCAGGATATAAATTTTTATAAAGGAGCCCAAATATTTCAAAACACTAACAAGTATCCAGTGACCTTGTTTCAAAGAAATTCAAAACTCATAAGCTTTTTGGTAGACAATTTTTCACCACTTGAATAAGTGAGCATGCATAGCAGCAGCAACAGAGAATGGAATGGAATAGAATAGAATAGAACAGAACGAAGCGGAGCAGAGCGGAGCGGAGCAGAGTGGAGCAGAGCGGAACGGAACGGAACAGAACAGAACAGAACAGAACAGAACTTTATCGTCACTTTGAATGTACATTAATTGGCATACAATAAAATTGTATAAAATACAATAAACATGCAGCTCTCAATGGGTCACCACTTCCAATATACACTACATAACCATGACAGAATAAACAAACAAACAAACAAACAAACAAACAAATAAATAAAAAAGTATGTATATATCCACATATATTATATAACATAGAGAAACAACACCGTCTACTTCAGATGTATACATATACATCAGTGGTGGGTTTCAATTTTTTTTAGAACCTACTCTGTAGGTGTGGCCTATTTTGTGGGCGTGGCTTGGCAGTCATGTTAGAGGTTGGGAGTGGCCACCTTTTAAAATGTGGTGAAACTCATTTAATAACGCTCTTGCTTAGCAACCAAAATTTTGAACTCAATTGTGATGATAAATTCTTTCTTTCTTTCTTTCTTTCTTTCTTTCTTTCTTTCTTTCTTTCTTTCTTTCTTTCTTTCTTTCTTTCTTTCTTTCTTTCTTCCTTCCTTCCTTCCTTCCTTCCCTTCCCGTTGGGTCACTGGCAGCGACGGGTCAGATTTACTTCCAGGTACGCCGGTGGAACCCCCTCTCACCGGTTCTCTAAATTTCACCAACTGGCTCTCGCAAGTAGGTGCGAGCCTGCAGAAACCCACCACTGATGTACATGGTGAGAAAAATGAATTTTGAAAATTTATCAGCTGGATGGCATGAGGAACAAAGGTGTTAAAGAATCTGGTAGTCCTGCTAGAAGTACTTTGAAACCTCCTCCCAGAGGGGACCAACAGAAACAGACTGTGGGGTCTCTAACAATGCTTTGAGCTCTAAGCACATAGCGTTTATAAGCAGTATCCTTATAACAGGAAGTGATATTAATATTTCCCTTTGCAGGAATGTGCTGGCACACTAAAGCACACTGTATGTCACCCTATGGCTAGTTCTCTAAGAAGAATTTTCACCAGGTCCAAAGGCTGAGTTGGGCAAGAAATTACACTAATTCTATAGATTCTTGTAAGATTTCCATTGCTCATTCTCTTAGACTGGGTAACTGATTTACAACATGCTTTATCTTCTTTTAACTTCTTTATCTCAAAGAGCAATTTCTATTAAGGCCCATTAACATCTCCATGCATAAAGATCATAGGTTCATTTAGTCTCCTCACTTACCTCAGCTGATCTTAATTCATAGCACTGTTGTGGGGCAGAAGCTGAAGCCTATCTGTGCTACTTTCAACTCTTTAGAGACCAGACATGTTTCTCCCCCAAAATGGCAACTGGATTTTCTTGGTGTTTTCTTTGAAACCGTTTCACTTCTCATCCAAGAAGCTGCAGGATCGCTGCGGGATCGCATCCTGCCCCATACATCCCTGCGGCTGATTCGCTCCCACAGAGAGGGACTTCTCCGGGTGCCGTCCACTAGGTTATGCCAGTGGGCGACGCCCAGGGGAAGGGCCTTCTCTGTGGCGGGCCCGACCCTCTGGAACGTCCTTCCCCCTGAAATTAGAACAACCACGGACCTCCGCTCCTTCCGTCAAAAATTAAAAACACACTTCTTCTGCTTGGCCGGCCTGGGGTAATTAAACTGTTTTTAGGGTTTTTAGGGGCTTAGTTTTAGTTTTCATATGGGATTTTAGCGCAGGGTTTTAGTTTAATTTGTTTTAATATTGTATTACATTTGTGGTTTTTATTTGTATTTTTAAATTCCCTGTGCCCTGCCTCGAGTCCCTTCGGGGAGAGAGAGCGGGTTATAAATTATTATTATTATTATTATTATTATTATTATTATTATTATTATTATTATTATTATTATTGTTGTTGTTGTTGTTGTTGTTGTTGTTGTTGTTGTTGTTGTTGTTATTATTATTATTATTATTATTATTATTATTATTATTATTATTATTATTATTATTATTATTATTATTATTATTATTATTATTATTTTCTAAGTGACTGGTGGGGACCAAGCCCTGATCTCTGCCATTTAGACTAGGCTGCCTTCACTTTATGGATCTAAAAATGTTTTCCAAATTCAATAGAGGGATGGTGAAATGGCAGCTGTCTCTCTGTTGTTGTTGTTTTAATGGATGAATTTGACAAAGTTCTATCAAATTTTCTCCTCATTTCTAAGGAGATTGCTAGGAAGATTCGTGAAACTGAAGGGCAGAAGGAATAATAGGCTCAACAGAGAAATTGTAAAATATTTGTTTTGTTTGAAATTGGGTAAAATTGAAATTAGTTTTGCTAAGTTTCCCTAACTCATTGCAAGAATTGTGGTCTTTTTTTTTTGTTTTTTGTTAAAATCTTGGACTTTGTTTTATCTAACTGCTTTTGAAAGTTTGATTTGAACTGAAACAGTAATTGTGCAATATACATTTTAAAAAAAAAAATTTGTGATTAGTTCCCATGTTGTTATTATTGAGGCCTTTAAACTTATTTTTGCAAACCTTTCCCAGAAAGAATCTATGGAAAGGGTTTGAGAAACTTCCAAAATAGAATAAATAAATGCTGATGAGCAGATGTATCTCCCCCATCTTTTTTGGGGGTGGGGGGGTTAAAAAATAAAATATAGTAGGGAAAATTTTCAGCAGAGCACTGGTCAGAGTATCACTTATGAATAAAGAAAGTATGAAGTCTGAATTTCCTCAAAGCCTTAAATGTTAAGCTCAACAGTTAATATCTAAAAAAAATAAAATATAAAGTCTATGTTTGGACAATTGACCTAGATTGTCTCTTGCAATGTATATCTGTTAAAGGTTTCTATGGGGTTAACGGAGCTGTAGTGCTTATGTAGTTTATAGTAAAAGATGATTTAATCCAACCTTATTTTCAAGATCTTATCTGTATTTCAAGTCTTATATAAGGTTGACATTAATCATAAAATATGAGTAAATAATACCTTAATACCTCTCCTTCTAATCCTATTGGACACATGTTCCTAGGCTCATTAGATAGAATTAAGTAGATTTGGTTGTGTCAAAATACATTTTATCAGTTAACACACTTGATCTCTTTTCAGAAATGCAACTCAATTTACATTTGCAAACTTGATGAAGGATCAGGATGAACTGCCCATATCAATGCCAGTGTAACTAAGAAACTTGTATAAATAGTTGTTTCAGTTGTCCATTTACCCAGACATATACATCTTTCCAAAACATGAAGCACTGAGATACCCCAAATCTTCGCAGAAAGCATGATCAACTCAATAGGCTATTCTCATTGCTTGTTGGTCTAGTTTTATGCATTCTGCATTGAAGAAAAATTACCCAGTGACCTATTGCTTTTTAATAAATGTTTTCAAGAACGTATGTGGCTAAGCATAAGAATGCCAAAAGTTGGAGGCAAACAAACAAGTTGCTCAAAAATGTATAAACATTTAATGTCATAGGTGAGGAGCTAGCATGCCTTGTCTGAAATATTTGTGTTAGCCACTCTACTATAACAAGTATGATAATAGACATCTGGCTGCATACATCCAACTCATAGAGAATACCATAGCCACATTTACCAGCAGAACCTGCCTAACCACATAACAATGCACCACGAATCACCAAGGAAATATATTGGCTGCCAATCAACTTCCAAATACAGTTAAAGTAGCTAATTGTTACTTTTATAGCTCCATAGGCTCAAGGGTATCCCTGTTCTGCCTTCACTGGCTTGAGTCTGACTATACAGCAAAATCTGGGAGAGAGGTTGGTCCCTTTTTTCATGGACCCCAGATTGAAACTCTCTCTGTGGTGAACTTCTCTTTATGGAATAGTTTAGACCCAAATATTCACACTCTTCTGAATGCCATGTAAGGGATGCTGGGTGGAGAAGTTGTGAACACTTGAAGAAGATGTGTGAGAGAGTAGTTACACATTACCCACTGCTTATTGCAGGGGTAGGGAACTATGGCTCTTTTATGACTCATGGATTGCAATACCCAGAATTCCTGTGTGTGGTTTTTTTAGCTGATAAATAAATAAACTGGGAGACTAGGATAGATCTATTTTGAGCTATTTAGCATGGCTGGCTCAGGAATTCTGGGTATTGCAATCCATGAGTCATAAAAGAGCCATAGTTCCCTACCCCTGCACACACACCAACACACACACATATACAGTGTATATATATATATATATATATATATATATATATATATATATATATATATATATATATATATATGTGTGTGTGTGTGTGTGTGTGTGTGTGTGTGTGTGTGTGTGTGTGTGTGTGTGTGTGATGTTTTTGAGCTGATCAATAAATAAGTCAGTGAGACTAGTATAGATCTATTTCAAGCTTTTTAGCTCTCATCAGCTAGCCATACCCTTACTGGGATTTGAACCGGGGCTGTGTTACATGCTAGGCAGGAACCTTAGCCATTAGGCCACCAGGTTCTCTTCCTGATCAGCTGAGACAGGAGGATAAGTATATACTTGTGTCACAACACCCCATTAAGCCCCAATTAAGGGAGGAAGCATACTGCTCTCCTTTTCTGCCTTTTGGCTCATCACCAGAGACCATCTAGACAGAAAGCTATGAGTTCCATTGTGTTATTATTATTATTATTATTTATATGTGTGTTATGTTTTTGAGCTGATCAATAAATAACCTGGTGGTCTAATGGCTAAGGCTCCTGCCTAGCATGTAACACAGCCCCAGTTCAAATCCCAGTAAGGGTATTGCTAGCTGATGAGAGCTAAAAAGCTTGAAATAGATCTATACTAGTCTCACTAACTTATTTATTGATCAGCTCAAAAACGTAACACACACATAAAAAAAAAATTACACAACGGAACTCATAGCTTTCTGTCTAGATGGTCTCTGGTGATGAGCCGAAAGGCAGAAAATGAGAGCAGTATGCTTCCTCTTTTAATTGGGGCTTAACAGGGTGTTGTGACACACATACATACATACATACATACATACATACATACATACATACATACATACATACATACATACATACATATTTCAAGCAAATGTCACTTCTGGACATTGAACCATTTGGACATTTCTGCAATAAATCACAGAAGTCCAAACATGTGGTCAGAGGAAGCATCTTCTATGCAACTAAATTCTCCCTCCCTAATTTTGACTTCTGCTTTATTCTTAAACTGCTTATTATATGTTTTTCTGCACTTCCTCTCAACCTGCCTTGGTCTTCTGATTTCACTTAAGATAGCTCTGATGAGTTGTCTTTCAAACTTCTACTCGCTTTTGCCAGAGCCAATCCAATACATTTCACTTTCCAAGAAGGAAGACATGGTACCTTCTTCACTGTCCAGATAGGGAGAAAAAAGCTGAGTATAGTGGCAACTGAATCTTACTTCTTTGCTAGTGATGGCACAGCCTACTTTTTCAGAGGCAGAAAAACTGGCTAATTAATGCGTCCATGACAGATTGTATAATATACTTTTCTTTCTCAATAGAGAATTTTATAGAACACAGTTAGGTCTCCAGTATCTAATGCTGAGTGAAGATGGGGAGTAACTTCAAGAAAGTTTTAGATTTGATAAGGTCCCTAACTATTTAAACTTGGAAGCCTCTTAAAAGGTTAGATGAGAAGGTTTCACAAAGATGACTACTAAAAGAGGACTTTGGGTCACTACAAGAGAATTGAGAACATATATGTGCTTTTTAATTATTTAATAGCAAGCTATTTAAAGTGAAAAATAGAAATATCACAAATTTGCAGATATCATGACATTACCAAGCAATAGTTTATGTAGATTTAAAAAGTTGTCCATTTGTGAAATACAACTACCCACTGGGTTCATTAATATATCCCACAGATCATTGAAGTGAAGAGCTAGTCATCAATTTATGCAACTGAAATTCTGCCAATATTCTGGCTGTTAAACTATTACCTCTTTCTTAGTTCCCTCAAATAAGAAAATGAACCCAATTAAATATAATGCAATTATTTTCAGTAGTACAAACTGTGCAGTCTTCATTCTTTGATGTTTAGTTTTAAAATGAAGTGAATGAGTGTAAACTAGAATAGCTAAGAATCCCAAAGTTTAGTTTGATTTTTATTAGGGTAAATAGTCAAATCACCTCCAATGTAGTATTCTGTATATTATTTCCTGAAATATAAAGCTTAAATATGTGCAGACAGGGAAAAAAAAGTTTAAGAATAACAGTCTCACATGCTTTTTAGAGGAGGAGGAGGAGGGAAAATCATAAGCAAAAGAACCAAATTTAATTTAATCTAATATCACCACTAAAGCTTGCCATAATCTTCTCCACTGGAAAATAACTTGAGCCCCAGAGATGAGCCAGAATTAGCATAGGATATAAATCAGCTTTTATATTTTTATCAGATTATCCGCCGTGCTGGTTAATGCTGCTGCATTCTGCAACATACAACAAACATGCTCTTCAGCTTCATATCTCTGCCATGTGAAATACCCTCCCCGTGTGTCTTAATTATTTTAACAAGATAAAGTATGCTACTTCAGCATGAATAATATTATCAGAATTACATTAAATCTCTCCATTTATTATCTCTAATGCTACTTAAAGGGGAAGTTAATAGAGTAATTCATTCTTGTACAATGACCTTGGTCACTAGTACATGATGTTTCATATTCATTATGCTGAGCTAAGTGAGGGCTCTGTTATAATATCACTTAATTTATATTCCAAATAATGCTCTGGGGAGAGGTTGCTCTCTTGTGCATTAGAGTTCTAGCCACATCACAATATTTGAAGATATGGATCAAGCATAGTACATTACTGTTAAAGAACAAGCTTGGCAATATTAAACATTATTAGGGAATCAGAAAATAAACTGGAACCAACAGTAAGAAGTTCAGAGGGATAGAACCTGAAGGAAAGACTATTTTTAAGAAAACTTAATATTGCCATTCATTCTTGTATCTCGGTTAAAAAATAAGACAGGCTAAGAATAGAGGTGTGACCTGGTTGAACAGTTCAGTGACTAATCACCATCCTATATTAATCTATTATAAGACCTGATTATCAAATACATCACAGTGGAAGCAGAGTTTCATATCGGGTGTTGAACTATCGGTTATACACAGATGACTCAAAGAAAAACGTTAAAATTGTTTAATTTATTAAAAAAAGTTTAGACTCAATTTGGCACAAAATGGAATTTAATATATTTGCAAGAAAGATGTCATGACTCCCCTGGGCATCTGAAGCTGGTTCTGCCTGTTTGTGACATGCATGTAACCTCTGGCATATGTGCAAAAGGGTTGTAAAAATGTTGCTTTCATCAAACTGATCAGTTTGGCACCCAATCCCACAGAGGCCACTTGTGGATAGGTTGTTCCATCTAAAAAACAAAAAAATGTCATTTGCATTTGCAAAATGAATGTTTGTAATAAAAGATAGCTAAGATGACTTCACACAAATCAAAATACAGATGACCTAGAATTTAAATTCACAATAATGAATTTTATTAATGTTAATTAATTCTCAGGCCCCCAAAAGACTCAAGGCAGGTTACATCTGATGATGGACATTTCTCTAAGATGGACACCAGTAATGTTCATAGGGAAAGTTGAAAGCCTAGTGCTGTGATGGCAAACCTATGGTACGCATGTCGTCTGGCATGCATGGCATCGCCAGTTTCTTTTCCATATTTCTGGTGTGCATTAGCACGCAATGATACAGCTGGCCTTCATGCATGCAGCAGGGCCAGAAACTGGAAGAACTGGTCTTCTGATTTCAGGCCAGTTGATCATCACACACACATGCATTCCAGTAACCGGAAGACTAGCTGGCTGGAAGTGCATTTTTCATCACGTACTTGCCCACTGGGCAGCTCCTCTTCCAGATTGCAGTCCCAATGAGTGTGCATGCACATCCTTTTCAGCACTCGGTGCCAAAAATGTTCGCCATCACTGGCCTAGTGGAATCAACCATCTTCAGCGATCTTTTAAAAATGGTGATGGTGTGACCAATCTCTGGTTTACAAATCTCTGATGGTAAAGTTCCCCAAAGCACGTAGCCATCCCCAAGAAATCCTTTCACTTTATCCATCTTCCCCTAACTTCAGATTGAGGGGGTATTTTTTAATCTAGTTTTTCCAGGATATCCTCATCTGATAGTAAGATTTAATCCTGGCAAGGCCTGATCTAACTGGGTCCTACACTGTTAAGAATTTGTAACTCATCACCAGCATTTTGAACTGGGCCCAAATACTTGTTGGAATCTAGTGGAGTCTCACTACCACATTCTAGACCAGTTATAACCTCTAGATCTTCTCCAAACAGTCCTAAGAAGATGGCCCAGAATAGTAAGTCAAGGGCTTCAGATCTTCCAGAATGGACTGCCAAAAATATTTCCTCTGTCACTAGTCACTACTCAGGTATCTGATTGCATAAGGAATAACAGAATAACAGTGTTGGGAGGGACCTTAAAGGTCTTCTAGAGTAGACTAATCCTCTGCTTAGGCAGGAAGTCCTATACCATTTCAGCTAAATGGTTGTCCAATCTCTTCTTGAAGATTTCCAATGTTGGAGCATCCAGAACTTCTGGAGGCAAGTCGACCCATTGATTAATTGTTCTATTTGTCAGGATAGTTGTAGGTTGCTTTTCTCCTTGATTAGTTTCCATACATTGCTTCTTGTCCTGCCTTTAGGTGCTTTGTAGAATAGCTTGACTCCCTCCTCTTTATGGCAATCCCTTAGATACTGGAGCACTGCTGTCATGTCCCAGTTCTTCTTTTTATTAAAAAAAAGGGGGGGGGGAGATCAGCTGGAACCTTTTGAAGGCCTGATTGAGCCTAGATACTTTGGTTGCTAATTCTTTCTATAGTTATCATTCTCTCTAGATTTCCCCTTTAGTTTCTGTTCAGTATAGAATTTTTCATACATAGAAATTACAGCTTTGTTTGTGCATGATGAGGAACTACGAGAATAGTACTGGAAGAATAATGAATTACGCTGGCAGCGCTATATAAAAGATATTTGAAAGCATCGGATCCAAATGCCTGTGACTGATACATTATGATGTATTACAATGCTGCTGACATGTCAAAGGACATGATTTAGTAGTCACTGCTTATTTCAATTTACTCTTTTTGCGTTTTTAATTAGTAAATGAGTCCCTCATGGTCAAATGATTAATTACACAATAATTCACTGCAGTACCCTCTTTCTTATGTTGGAGTAGAGAGAACACAATATAGAGAAAGCGTTCGGAGTATGGGCTGACATTATAAATTAGAGCCACATGTTCACACCATTCTAGTTAAGTCTGTGTCACCAGTTCCATTTAAAACAAATGCATGGCCTTGTTTTCCGAGTGTTTTAAAATTAGCCCACCAGCATTCATTCCAATTCAGCGGCGTGCAGATTATAAGATCCCACTTTAGAACAGATGTTCTTATCTGTCGGGGGAAAGAAAATGAGGAAATCAAACTGGTCGATTGGAAATAGAAAATATTAAATTGTAACTGGTTTGGTAGAGCCATTTTGTTCCTAGTTAATTTCAAAATCAGCATTCTGGTCCACCTATTCTGGGCAAGACAATCTTTTAATCCCAAAATGGCCCCAACCTTATTCACTTGATAGGAACAAGGATAGACATGTATACTAGTAATACTGAATTCTATTTCTACCTATTCGGTGTGTGCTAACACAACTACTCACAGACATATATTGCTTCATTTACCCATCAATAATTTAATACCAGATCAGGTGCACATTTTAAGCACATTTGACAGCAGGCCAAATGCATTTTGGAAGCACATATTGTAGCCAAATTCAAGAATGCAGATAGTTCCGATTGAAAGCAATCTATTGTTCAAATAGTATATTTACTAAGAGGACCGTTTCTGTCTAATTGTCTCATTTCTGTTTTAAAAATGTATATGCAAGCCCCTAATTTCTTGTTATGTGTAATGGTAATTCATTTGATATGTTTTCTGCCAGTCCAAACAAATAACTCTCTGCCATGTGTTTTTAGAGAGATTAAGTGCCTTTTTCTCCCATCTCTGTGCATTGCGCGAGAATGCAGGCTCCGATCCCTGAGGCAATCCTCATTTAATCCATCATCTGAAGCTAGGTGTGGGCAACCCAGCACAGAAAGGCTGGAGAAAGGTCCTGAATTAGAGAGAGGGGGGAAAAGTTTGATCAAACCTTCCTCTTTGACTCCCTCTTCTCCGCTGTCATGCTTCCCTGTGGCACATCTGCATATCTCGCTTCCCCTTCTGCCTCTAGATAAATATTCACATTAGAGTATGAATTAGTCAATTTATTTCAAAATCCCCCATGTAGAGTACAACCATTGCCACAGCTGCATGAGGGACACACTAGTTGGCCCTGTAGGCAAATTAAAAAATCCAGGATAGGGCAGTAAAGAAAACTAGGGGGTGATTTATCTGTTCTTTTTATTTAAAAAAATGAAGCATGGGGTATGTGTGCCTGGGCTAACTGGCTGGAGGCTTCAGAAAATTCATATCACTGCTAGGCAAGAGAAATCTCTATTTAAGCAATTTTATTCCCTCACAAAGATTGAGCATTTGGGTGTTGCTTTTGATATCTTGGCTTAATTGTATTGTTTAATACACCCTGGAATAAGGGCCACCTCACCCAAGATACAGATAGTCCTTGATTCACTTAACAGCTGTGACAAGAAAAGTCGTACAGTGGAACAAAATTCACTTAACAAACGTCTCATTTAGCAACCAAAAAATTGTCCTCAATTGTGATTGTAAGTCTATACTTCTACTACTTGTATAATTAAAGTTGTGGTGTATGAAGCACAAAACTTGAATCTTTTTTTTTTTTGGTTCATTGCTGGACTTTTAATATAAATAGCTAGGTCTAAGTGCTATTACTATTTTTTCTTTATTTTTCTTTACTTCTTTTACTAATTTGGGTATCAAAGGAGATACAAAGTTCTGTTCCTTTTTATTCATTAATGATTTCAGTTTCTACAATGGTCCTGGAAGGCATCTTTCACAGTGGACCTCAAGCCTGCCACACATTCAAACATATTCTACTGTGGGAAACTGGGAGGGGGGATTATATAGAGCATTGGAGATGTGTAGCCATAATAACATTCTTTTGCAGAGAGTCAAGGTCATTTTGTCCCTGCATCTGGACTGACATGGATGAAAGGAATCTTCCTTCGTGACAGTGACTGATTGAGCATGTGATGTGGGCGCTAAGGCAGGGTCTTGAGCTTTCAACTGGGTGGGGAAAACCTTCCCAGATGTGCCAACATGGCTCTTCTAATAAATTGGAACTTTGAGGAAACTCTAGCTTTGGATTTTTATTTTTTGGAGGATGCTATTTGGAACATTGATAGGTCCATTTATACACAACACTGAACTCAAAAATGATAGCTGTAAAGGGCAATTGTCTTCAACAGAGTCTCCTCTTGACGTTACTAGCAAGATATGCAACAAGCACTTTATGCATTCCTATTTATTTCCATCCTTTCCACTCTCTGCCTTCCAGGAATGTTGATAGCTGGGTTGAAAACATCAGCGTTATAAACTGGAGCACAAAAGGCTTCCAGACCATCCTTGGGCTGAGAATGAGTCATAATATCCAAAAGCAGCCAAGTTACTTTGACATGAGGCGGAAAACTCCCATGGCAGCTATCCTCATCCTTGGAAGTAGGAAAACTTAAATGCCAAGTAACTATAAATGTTCTGCCCCTTTCTTGACACCTAAAAACTGTTATCTGAGTCAGCTACCTCACTTTGCTTGTGGTGCATAAAAGATTGCTGTAGCTTTTTTCCCCCTTTTCCAAGTAACCTCCCTTTGGCAGCATGACCTTTGAGAATCTTTGGAAAGTTATCTTCCCTCTCATTGTCTCCTTCTCTCCACCCTAACAGTCCCTTCGTGAGTATGTGATCCTGTGCAATCTCTCTTCAATTAAATTCTTCCTTGTACATTTGAGCGCCTCATCCCCATTTGCTAGCCAGCTACAGCAGGGGTCTCCAACCTTTGCAACTTTAAGTCTGAAGGACTTCAGCTCCCAGACTTCTCCAGCCAGCAAAGCTGGCTGGAGAAGTCTGGGAGCTGAAGTCCTTCAGACTTAAAGTTGCAAAGGTTGGAGACCCCTGAGCTACAGCATCTAATTCAGAATAACAGAATTACAGAGTTCAAAGGGAACTTGGAGGTCTTCTATTCCAACCCCCCAACTTGACGCTACTTTACTACAGATAAATGGCTGCCCAGTCTCTTCTTAAAAGCCTCCAGTGATGGAGCACCCACAACTTCTGAAGGCACGCTTTTTCCACTGATTAATTCTTCTCACTGTTAGGAAATTTCTTCTTAGTTCTAGGTTGCTTCTCTCCTCGATTAGTTCCCATCCATGCTTCTTGTTTTGCCTTCTGGGGCTTTGGAGAATAAGTTGACTCCCTCTTCCTTGTGGCAGCCCCTCAAATATTGTTACTCCTAGTCCTTCTTTTTACTAATAATAGTAATAATAATTTTTAATTTGTAAAACCGCACCCTCTCCCCACAGGGACTCTGGGCGGTGCACAGGTAGAATAAAAACCAAATACATACAACAATTCTAAAAACAAATTAAATATAACCTGCGCTAAAATTCCCATTAAAACTAAATAATACTAATTCCCCATAAAACCCCAGAGGCAGAGAGACTCATCCTAGACCGGCCAGACAGAAAAAGTGAGTCTTTAATTTAAGACAGAAGGAGCGGAGGTCGTCCTGATATCGGGGGGGAGGTCGTCCCAGAGGGCCGGGCCCGCCACAGAGATAGCCATTCCCCTGGGAGTCGCCCGCTGACAGTGTCTAGTGGACGGCACCCGGAGAAGTCCCTCTCTGTGGGAGCGAATTGGCCGCGAGGATGTATGAGGCAGGATCTGATCCCGCAGATAGCTAGGTCCCGAGCCATGGAGCGCTTTAAAGATGATAATTAACACCTTGAAGCGCACCCGGAAGACGACAGGTAGCCAGTGCAGCTCGCGCAAGAGCCGTGTTACATGGGCAAACCTAGCGGTTCCCATAATTGCTCGCGCGGCTGCATTCTGGACTAGCTGAAGTCTCCGGGTGCACCTCAAGGGGAGCCCCATGTAGAGAGAGTTACAATAGTCCAGTCGGGATGTCATGAGCGCATGAGTGACTGTGCGCAGGGCGTCCCGATCCAATAGGGGGCGCAATTGGCGAACCAGGCGAACCTGGTAAAACGCCCTCCTGGCCACGGCTGTCACTAGATCTTCCATGGACAGCCGGGAATCCAGGAGGACACCCAAATTGCGCGCCCCATCCACAGGGGCAAGATGTTCGCCCCCTATGGCCAGCGATGGAGTGAGCTGGTTGAATCGGGCAGCCGGAAACCACAGCCACTCGGTCTTGGTCGGGTTGAGCCTAAGTCCGTTACTTCCCATCCAGATCCGCACGGCTTCCAGGCACTGGCACATCACCGCTACGGCATCGTTGGGGTGGTTTGGGGTAGATATATACAACTGAGTATCATCAGCGTATAGATGGTATTCTATCCCAAAACCACGGATGATCTCACCCAGCGGCTTCATGTATGTGTTAAACAGGAGAGGCGAGAGGACCGACCCCTGAGGCAGCCCACAAGTGAGTGGTCTCGAGGTCGACCTCTGCCCCCCTGCCAACACAAATTGCGATCGGCCAGAGAGGTAGGAGGAGAACCACCGTAAGACGGTGCCTCCCACTCCCAACCCCCCCAGTCGATGCAATAGGATACCATGGTCGATGGTATCGAAAGCCGCCGAGAGGTCTAATAGGACCAGGATGGAGGAACAACCCCCATCTCTGGCCCTCCAGAGATCATCAACCAACGCGACCAATGCCGTCTCGGTGCTATGCCCGGGCCGAAAGTCGGACTGGCGCGGATCTAGATAGTCAACTTCCTCCAGGTGACGGGGAAACTGTTGTGCCACCACACTCTCAACAACCTTCGCCACAAAGGGAAGGTTGGAGACTGGACGGTAGTTGTTTAAAAGAGCTGGATCCAAAGAGGGCTTCTTAAGGAGGGGCCTCACCATCGCTTCTTTTAGGGAAGCAGGCAAGGAACCCTCACTTAAGGATGCGTTGACAACCTCTTGGAGCCAGCCTCGTGTCACCTCCCAGGATGCCAGTACAAGCCAGGAGGGGCACGGGTCCAATAAACATGTGGTGGCTCGCAGTCGCCCACGTAACCTGTCCATATCATCGGACAGATAAACCTAGACTAGACAAACCCAATTCCTGCAACCATTCTTCATATCTTTTAGCCTCCAGCCCCTATTTATCTTTGTTGTTCTTTTCTGCACTCTTTACGGAGTCTCTACATCTTTTTCATAATGTGGTGAACAAAACTGGATGCTGCATTTTAAGTGTGGATTTACTTAAGGCTTTAAAAATTTATACATTAAAATCCATTTGACAAGGGGTTCTGTTTGGTATCTCTATGTTGGGACAAAACCTTTCTATTTCTAAAATGCTCATTTTTCATGTCTGTAAAATATCCTTGCAACAACTTGCAGAATTGTGATTTTTTTGGTTTAAATGCAAAGAAAAACTTATGCTGGGTATTTTTGTTTAAGTGTTCTGATGAGCAAGAGCAAGTGCCAAATCCACTTTCTCTAAAGAGAATGTGAATATCACTCGCTACTTATTTTGCTGGCTGTAGAATTCTGGGAGCTGAAGTCCTTCAGACTTAAAGTTGCAAAGGTTGGAGACCCCTGCTGTAATGGAATCAGCTGGCACAGTTTTGTTTTGAAATTGCAGTGCTGTCGTCTTTCATTTTGGTTTTGTGGCAGTCACTAAGTGAATCACTGCAGTCATTAAGTGAATCTGTGGTGATTAAGTAAATCAGTGGCTTACTATGGGTACAATTTTGTCAAAAACTAGAAGTAAGTGCCTGCTTTCACAAAACCGTTGATATTGCAAACAGGGAAAAATCTCTTTACGTAACTATGGAAGGGGTTTCTCTGTCATAACTTTGAATCCAGCTTATATGTCCTCATTTTCAGATTGATTATAACTTTGAATAGTGGCTGACCAGTCATAAGTGGAGGATTGCTTGTTTTCCCTGAGTAAGAATGAACATTAGCTAGGTTCCATGCAGCTGTTCATGTTCTCAAGTTTCTGATGGAAGCACAATTCAGAATAATTTCTACAGTGGGAAGATCTGTGTTGCACTTGCTTTCAATTCCAGAAGATGCAGTTTAGAAGTGCTTAAGAGTGTTTTTGATGCACCAAAGGAAGTCAAGATGGTAGAATCAAAACTGCCCCCTTTGTATGTTTATCAGTGTTACATATTTATACAAAGTCATATACTTGTGGCCACTATTTTAGCTTTTTGAACCTTCCTCTGGACACATATTTATGGCATGTTCATGCCCTTGACATCAAATAATACAGTCATAAGTAAACAAACAGACTATGCTGCATAATTGTTGCAAGAAATCAAGAAGTTATATTAACTTATCTTTGAGCATTCTATAACAAAACTTCTAAACAATGCTTTGGAACATTTCAGAAATGTACTGAGGCATATCAGTTCCATAATCATACAATGCTTAAAAAGGACCCTCTGTTATGAACATTATCTGAATGGCATGACAATGCTGATTGTATCAGGAATGTGTGCTTCGGGAATGTATTTGCTTTTCCTAGTAAAGTAGTTTAAAACTGGTTAAAACACCACCCTTCCCACTTCTCCCTCTAAATGTATTGTCTTACAGATTTGGGGTACAAAGTCAAATATATCAAATGGAATGATTCATAATTTATTTGTTTTCATATAGATGTTGAACAGGAGGGCAGAGGTCGACTTCGAGGCCCCTCACGTGTGGGGTGCCTCAGGGGTCGATCCTCTCACCCCTCCTGTTCAACATCTATATGAAGCTGCTGGGTGAGATCATCCGTGGTTTGGGGGTAGAGTTCCATCAGTACGCTGATGATACTCAGCTGTACATCTCTACCCCTGACCACCCTAACGATGCCGTTGAAGTGATGTCCCGGTGCTTGGAAGCCGTGCGAGTCTGGATGGGGAGGAACAGGCTTCGACTCAACCCATCCAAGACCGAGTGGCTGTGGTTTCCGGCATCACGATATAGCCAGTTGGTTCCATCTCTGGCTATCAGGGGCGAGTCATTAGCTCCTGCAGAGAGGGCCCGCAACTTGGGAATCCTCCTGGACTCTCGGCTGTCTTTGGATGACCATATGACAGCCGTGGCCAGGGGGGCTTTTTATCAGGTTTACCTGATATGCCAGTTGCGCCCCTTTCTAGATCGTGATGCCCTACGCACGGCCACTCAAGCCCTCGTCATCTCCCGCCTGGACTACTGCAACGCTCTCTACATGGGGCTTCCCTTGAGGTGCATCCGAAGGCTCCAGCTAGTTCAGAATGCGGCCGCATGGGGGATTTTGGGAGCCCCGAGACACTCCCATGTAAACACCTCTCCTGCGCGAGCTGCACTGGATGCCTGTGGCTTTCCGGGTGCGCTTCTAGGTTTTAGTAACTACAGTGGTACCTCGGACCACGAACTCCTCTCATCACGTCCAATTCGCTTCACGACCAAAAATTTCCCAAAAAATGTGCCCCGGTTCACGAACACCTTTTCGCTGCACGAACGGAAAAGTTCGTAAAAAATGCTCCACTGCACGAACTCCGCCTCACTTCACGAACTCCGCCTCGCATCACGAACTCCGCCCTCGCATTACGAACGGAAAAGTTTGTAAAAATGCCCAGATTCACGACCTCCGTTTCGCTTCACGAACCGGAGCCGCGGACATTTTAAAAACAAGGTCAGAACGGATTAACCGGATTTACATTGAACCCTATGGGAAACTGTGCCTCGCATCACAACCAAAAAACAAGGTCGGAACGGATTAATCGGATTTACATTGAACCCTATGGGAAATTGTGCCTCGCATCACAACCAAATCGGATCGCGACCAGAGTCATTTCACGAATTAAGTTCGTGATCCGAGGTACCACTGTATCTTTAAAGCACTCCATGGCAAGGGACCTGGTTATTTGCGGGACCGCCTCCTACCACATACCTCCCTTCGACCTGTCTGCTCCCACAGGGAGGGCCTCCTTACGGTGCCGTCTGCGGGACAATGCCAGCTAGTGACTCCTAGGAGGAGAGCCTTCTCTGTGGCAGCCCCTGCCCTCTGGAACGACCTGTCCCCCGACCTCCGTACAACCACAGAGCTGCGCCTCTTCCACCGGACATTAAAAACACACTTATTTTATGCAGCCGGCCTGGCATAGTTTTTAAATTTGATCTTAGCAAGGTTTTTTTATGTTTTTAGCACGGGTTTCTAATTTAATTTATTTTTAATATATTTCTACTGCATTTAGTATTATAGTATTTTATTACTCCCTGTGCACCGCCCTGAGTCCCGCAAGGGAGATAGGGCGGTATATAAATGTGAAAAATAAATAAATTCTACAGACTGATGCTAGTACATGCTGAAGTGGTCTGGCTCTATTTTGAGGTATACTCTAGGAAAAATATATGATTTTAAATGCTTCTTTCAGAAATATATACTCCATATGAGTATCCTAACTGATCTGCCTGCCTTCCTGCCTTCCTGCCTTCCTCTCTTGTTCCCTCCCTCCCTCTCTCATTTCCTTCTTCTTTTCATCTCTCCTTTCCTCCCTTCTTCCTCCCTTCCTCCCTTCCTCCCTTCCTCCTTCCCTCCCTCCTTCCCTCCCTTCCTTCCTTCCTCTCTTGTTCCCTCCCTCCCTCTCTCATTTCCTCCTCTCTATCTCTCCTTCCCTCCTTTCTTCCTCCCTCCCTCCATCTCTCCTTCCCTCCCTCCTTCCCTCCCTCCTTTACTTCCTTCTTCCCTTCTTCCCTCCTTCCCTCCCCCCTCCCTCCTTCCCCTCTTCATATTTCCCTCCATCCCTCCCTCCTTTCCTTCCTTCCTTTTTTTTCACTTTTCTTGCAAAGAAAAAAAACCTCTTCTACTGCGATCTGCTCCTCAGTAGAGTTGGCTTAGGTGAATCAGGCCCTTTCCCATAAGAGGAGGTCCACCGTGGATTTTGTAAAGTGCACGCAAGATGCAAAGTAGCCACTTGGTGGTTTTTTTTATTTCCCCCCTATTCACCTCGTTTTGCAGAATTCACTGGGAATTAATCAGGTTTTCTGTCCTAATGCCGTTTTCACAGTAGCTACAGTAAGCTGAAGCTACTCTCTCTCCACAGATAGGTGATCAAGTGGTTAAAGGAAGGACAAAGGAACGACTCATCTACTACAGTCAAAACTTAGTTACCGAGGATCAATAAAGAGCAGACAGAGATAAGTTTTCTTAATCGTTTCTTTTTTAAAGATGTGTATGATGCTGTATGCTAGGCACCCATTTCTTTTGGAACATCACAGCCAGGAACACTGGTTCATGTAAGGTTCACCTATTACACTGCCCTCCAGCCAGCTGGAGGCTAACCAGGCTGATAACCCTAAACCACGGCAGCACAGGCCCAATGATTTTTACATCAAGCAGCCTGATGTACTGCTCTGCCATCTACCAATCGCTTTTCAATATTGATCCATTTCTAAATGAGCCTCCCTTGCTTTGTACCATGAGCAATAATTAAAAAAGCAGCACATTGATTTTAACTAATATTATGAAGGATCTGGAGGTGCACATGCTTACAAAATAGCGGACTTTACCCATCATTCATAGCACAACAAAGGATCCTGATTAAACTTTGGACATGGGGAAAGAGAAATGTGCCTGTAATTGAACATGTCAAAACTTATACCTTCTCTGTTTTATTATATATCTTCTTTTCCCCAGCACCAAAGGATTTCAGCCTTATAATTTCCAACAGATAAATTAGGAGCTACAGAAACTTGGGGTGAACATGATGAGAAAAGCTGAAGAAGGGACAAAAGGGAACATTAAGATATATATATTTCACATCTGCCGAACCCCTGCATTTTTAGCAAGTATTATTAATTCTTTAATATACTTTTGCCTTGTTCGTGAAGGAACGTTGTTGTTTAGGTCCAAGAATATTCTCAACTGCAGCAAAGATTTAACTTCTCCAATTCCTTTTGCTGTGCTCTAGGACACATCTGGATTTTTGAACACCTGATCTCAAATTTGTGTTCCAAACGAAGTGCTATATATAAACTGAATTTAAAACTTGCATTAAAATGAAATCTTTTATTCACAGCTGCTTAACAACATTCCCATACATGTTTACTCAGGAAAAGGTCTTACCACACATGATAGGGCATGCATTCTTCCTGTATAGTCATAATTTCCAAACTTATGAATGAATAACTATTTATCATACTGTCTCATTTCTGAATAATATTTGTAAAATTGTGCTGTGTTGTGTTTGTATATGAAGATATTTTCCAGAATTAGGCTTTTTTTTAAAGGTCAGCTTTCCAAATATAAAAAAGCAGCATTGACTAAACTAACTATGATTGTTGGATTTGACATTATTCTAGCAATATAGATATACTGTATGCTAACTATGAAGGAGTAAGTCTCATTTAGCCAATAAAACCATAATTATAAACAACATACCTCTTTTTCATAAATATAGAAAAGGATTATTGCCAAATGCTAAATGAATAGATAAATTAATGATGGTAGAAGGGCCCAGAAATCTAAATTACTACATATATTTTCCCTAATCATAAAATAATTGCATGGTGCTTTTCCGTTTAGCTAGAGATACAATATCTGCATAGATCAGGGGTCTCCAAACTTGACAACTTTAAGACTTGTGGACTTCAATCTCCAGAATCCCTCAGTCAACATGGCATTGAGGAATTCTGAAAATTGGAATTTACAAATCTTAAAGTTGCCAGGTTTGGAGACCTCTGGCCAGTAGTGGGATATGACTGGTACGCCCCAGTATGGGCGTACCAGTGCCTGCTGGGAGCACCAGGTACCATCTCAACCGCCCACCTACCCTCCTTACCTGTTTTTGCTCATGCACATGGAATATATGGCACCTGTGTGATGCTCCGCTGAGCAGCTGGAGCATTGCAGGTGGTAAGTATGCACAAGCGTGCTGCACACATGCTGTGCACGTACATGTGGTAGACACCTGGCCCCATTGCAGTGTACCAGTTGCAATGGGATCCAGAACCCACCCCTGCCTCTGGCATAGATTATTGGTGCCCATTTGGAAACAGTATCAAACCATTATATGATTGGGTTTGAGTTCAGTCCATCTTGGACATAAAACTGCTGTTGCTATTCCCTAGCTGAGATATAACAGGTTGCTCAAGAAAAAGATTTACCCAAGATATACCCAATTTATAATTCTCTAAGAGTAGGACCCATTAAATAATAAGAAGATTAAATTGTGTGAATGAAATTCTGTTAGCTGCTGATTTCATAAGATCCAGAGGTTTACTGCCAGATGTTAATGATAATTCCACTTTGATTACATGTGGGCAGATCTTCAAGAATGCTACCAAGAGAAATTTGGACCCAATAATAAAGAGACTTCACCATCTAAAGCAGGGGTCTCCAACCTTTGCAACTTTAAGTCTGAAGGACTTCAGCTCCCAGACTTCTCCAGCCAGCTTTGCAAAGCTGGCTGGAGAACTCTGGGAGCTGAAGTCCTTCAGACTTAAAGTTGCAAAGGTTGGAGACTCCTGATCTAAAGCACTAGGCTCCAAATTAATGGGGCAAATGTGTAGGTGGGTGCATGGGGATTGAAGCTAAATAATTGACCTTTTAAGAACCTCATAAACTATAACACTATATTGGAACTATACAGAAGAGTTGGAGTAACAAGTAGGAAAGACATTTTAATGGCATCAAGAGAAGAAATTGATACCAAGAAGGGGCTCATTGTAGACACAAGTCTAGGTGGACAAAGTGAGATGATGGAAGCAATTAGTTTAGAGGAAAGATCTATGTTTTAGCCTGCTTGGTTATTAAATAGTCTGCTTGATTATTAAATGGTTGCAAGCACTTCAATTGAAATGCAGGCAAAGCCTCTGCCAACGAACTCTAAACAGAAGCTTTTCAACTATTTATAGTCACCTCTTTTTGTATGTATGGTATCTTGAAGGCAGAAAATCTCCAAAATAAAAGTGGATACAGGGCAAAAGAAAACCCAAAAGAATTCAAAAGCAATCTGTCCATAGCTATCATCTATTATCTGTCTGTCTGTCTGTCCAATTTTAAAATGCGTGAGCTGCATTGGCTTCCTGTGGTCTTTTGGGTGCGCTTCAAGGTCTTGACGACCATCTTTAAAGTGCTCCATGGCTCGGGGCCTAGTTATATGCGAGACCGTCTCGTGCCCCATACATCCCTTAGACTGATACGCTCCCACAGAGAGGGCCTTCTCAGGGTGCCATCGGCCGGACAATGCCAACTGGCGACACCCAGGGGAAGAGCCTTCTCTGTGGCGGGCCCTGCCCTTTGGAACGACCTACCCCCTGAACTCCGGACCATCACCGACCTCCGCCTCTTGCGCCAATGTCTAAAGACATACTTTTTTCATCAAGCCGGCCTAGCCTAACCTCCCATGGGGACTGTAGAAAAGTTTTAAATTGGGTTTTAATTAATAATTGGTTTTAGCACAGGTTTGGGATCTAATATATATTTTAAATTATTTATGTTCTATTTTTGTATGTTTTTTAAATCTCCTGTGCGCCGCCCTGGGTCCTTTGCGGAGAAGGGCAGGATATAAATGTAATAAAATAAATAAATAAATAAATAAACCTAAATCCAATTTATCTAACTTATTCAAGGCTTTATCAGTTAGCACAAAGGCATGTCTTGCTCAAATAATAATAAGTTTATGGTAGGATACCTTTGACCTGACCTTAAAAATGATTGACAGATTTCAGAGTGTGGTATGGCACAGTCAAAGTCATTGGTTTAAAATGACTGGGTTTCTTTGGATTAGGGTTATCCATTCTTGTTTACAAACCATTTTTCCTGGGGTCGGACATCACTGTAAGAGAAACCCAGAGTCACACAGAATGTTGTAGGTGAAAATGAATGAACTCAGCCTGTTTCTCACACAACCAGTGGTGGGTTCCTACTGGTTCAGACGGTAGTTTGGTGGCCTGGGTCACTGGAACCGGCAGTGACCCAGGCCTGCCACGCCCCTGAACTGGCTGTTCGGGTGGCACCGTAGACGCTGCCATCTTGGTTTTTGCTTCTGCACATGTGCAGAACAATTTTATTGCACTGCGCATGTGCGTGCAGCACACATCCAGCATGGGTATGGCAC
Organism: Rhabdophis nuchalis; assembly: GCA_039707465.1. Classification (NCBI taxonomy): domain Eukaryota; kingdom Metazoa; phylum Chordata; class Lepidosauria; order Squamata; family Natricidae; genus Rhabdophis; species Rhabdophis nuchalis. The sequence goes on from CM077645.1 coordinate 158,922,791, forward strand.
GGCCACAAGCAAACCAGCAGTAGTGACTGCCGGAACTCAAACACAACCCATTTAGCATACCAAACTCAGAAGTACGGCCTACTTACCTACCTAACATTCTCCCCCACTCTCTCCCTCAGCAGGTTTCCCGTTGGCTTTCTCCAAATCAGCCTATGCTCTTTGAAACACAGAAGTATCTCCATCCTGTTGCTCTCTCCTGAAATCTCTCTTAATCCCATTTAGGAACTCTCTCTTCCTGACTTCTGGCTTGTTGCCCTCTGCTGATCAAGTTAAAAAATAATTAATGAATGAAGAAATGTTTAAAACAAATGAAGAAGCTCAAGAGGTTACTGAAGAACATGTCCGCAGTCAGTACTCTGTTGACCAAAGGTAAATTAAAAAGAAAAAAGCGAAAAGTGAAAGGAAATGATCCATTTTTAAAGAAAAGTCAGAATTCTTTCCAATCAGTTAGGGCAGGGATCTCCAACCTTTGCAACTTTAAGTCTGAAGGACTTCAGTTCCCAGACTTCTCCAGCCAGCTTTGCTGGGAGCTGGGAGCTGAAGTCCTTTGCAAAGGTTGGAGACCCCTGAGTTAGGGTTTGGTTTCCTGGTTAGCCTCCTAAGAGGCTACATGTCCTTGCATAAACTAAGCTGTGATCTAACTGGGATTGCAAAATGCCAATTCAAATGAAAAACCTAAAATAGCTGGGTGGGCTATTTTCCATGTTGTCTCATAATCATTCTCTCTACAAGAATATGCACAGACCGACTGACAAATTGTTCATTTGCTCATTGCCCCTCCCCCGAGCCCCATGGAATCTTCTGATCAAAAGTGGAAAACATGAACTTTCTACTACCACAATGTATGATGGAAATATATAGGGAGAAGATTTCTTACCTAGTCTTTCTTGGAAGTAAATTCTTAGCATAAAATATTGGTCTGTATATGAGGCGGATATTATCAGTCTTAGATGAGTTCTAGCTTTGAAATGCTGTTTATTCTTTTTGCACTTCCAGACAAAATCAAATAATGTGGAATTTTTAAAAACCCAAAACAAGCAAACAGAAACAAACCTAGGATTCCCAAGAGTTACTTTTTTGCACAGAAACAAGCTTTTACATACTCCAGGCCTGCTTAAATTGACAAGTTGACCTTGTTATCTAAATAATCTGTCCCAAGGCCAACAAGCATCTTCTATGCAGTAATTAAAGTAATCTCAGGGGGTTGTGAAGGCCCTTGTTACCTAAATGTATACCTTGATACAATCCATTTCACTATATTTTTTCAACAACAAAAAAAAAAAATCTACCGTATTTTTCGGAGTATAAGATGCACCTTTTTTCCTCTAAAAAGAGGCTGAAAATCTGGGTGCGTCTTATACATCGAATACAGCATTTTTTTGCCTCCTGGAACCCCACCCCCTTCACCAAACTGGCTATGCCTAGTCTTGTGGAGGCTTCCAAAGAGCTCCTGGGGGCTGGGGAGGGCAGAAATTAGCCTCAAATGGGCCGTTTCCCCCTCCCCCAGCCCCCAGCAGCACTCTATAAGCCTCCATAGGACTATGCATGCAATTTATTTGACCCAAAAATGGCCCGTTTTCGCGATAAATGGGGCGGTTTTTTGTCCCCCCACCCCTCCCAGGAGCATTCTGCAAGCCGCCCCAAGCCTAGTCATGCTTTTTATTTGAAGAAAATCCCCGCCCCCTTCTCCAAACTGGCTGTGCCGAGCCTTATGGAGTGCCTAGTCTCCTGGGTAAACGGGGCTTTTTTTTTGCTCATTTTTCACCCCCCATCCCACCCTGCAAGCCCCCCCCCCCAAGGCTACTTATGCTTTTTATTTTAAAAAAAACAGCCTCATTTTCACGGAGAAATGGGCTGTTTTGGAAGTTTGCCGAGTGCAAAGGCTCCCCCCCCCCAACCTTTCGGAAGGCTCTAACTTTTTCTGAGCAAGCAGAAACGACGTTTTAAGGTTTGTCTGCGATTTCCTTCTGCAGGACATAAATAAATACACCTGAGAACATCAACCTACCTACCTAATCTCCCTCTCTCTCTCTTTCTACCTACCTACTGTATTTCTCCATTTCTCTCTCTCTCTCTCTCTCTCCTTCTACCTACCTGACTACACACACACACACACACACTCCCTACTTTCTCTCTCTCTCTGTGTGTGTGTATGTATGTGTGTATATATATATATATATGTATATATATGTATATATATGTATATATATATATATGTTAGACTATTTTTTTTAAGGGCTGAAAATATTGGTCTCTTTATTTTCAGCCCTTATAAAAAAAAATCTAACACATATCTAAAAAATGTCACACAGCAGTAATCTACAAAGCTGAAGAGCCAGCACTGTCCAAAGACATCTCTGTGGTCATGTGGCCGGCATGACTAAACACCAAAGGCACACAGAATGCTGTTACCTTCCTACCAAAGGTGGTCCCTATATATATACACACTTCTACCTACACACACTCTCTCTCTCTCCCATCCTACCTACTGTATTTCTCTCTATTTCTCTCTCATCCTTCTACCTACCTACAGTACACACACATTCTCCCTCTCCCCCTACATACCTATTGTATTTCTCTCTCTCTTTCTATTTCTCTCTCTATCCTTCTACCTACCTACACACACACATTATTTATTTTGTTTTAAGGGGGGATGGGATGGGGGATTTTTGAAGCACATGGAGGTTTACCTGTGTCAGGTAAACAGAGGTGATTCTGGCCAGAGGTGATTCTGGCCAGCTTTACTGCTAGTTCACTCATGTGTGTGCACGCTGGATGCATGCTGTGTGTGCATGTACAGTTCAATTAAAATTGTTCTGCGCATGCGCAGAAGTCAAAACCAAGATGGTAACAGTGACAGCAACAATTGGGAAACCGGTTCAGGGGCATGGCAGGCCTGGTTCCAGCGACGCAGGCCATCATACCACAGCCGGTTTGGCCAAATCGGGTCAAACCGGTAGGAACCAACCTCTGGTCCTCAGGGCCACCTGAATAGTGCTCCTGGTTCCTGTAGCCTACAATTTGTCCCCCTGGAAAACTGTTCCTACTCCCACACCATTAAAAGGGTGTTCATCCCAAATTGTATAACTAAAAGACTGTAGAGATTCTTTGCTGGGAAATTAACAGCGTTCCATGTACTTTTGGCGTGTAGCAGTGCTGGGATTCAAAAGTTTTACTAACAGTTCTGTGGGCGTGGGTTGGTGGGCATGTCAGGGGAAGGATACTGTAAAATCTCAATTTCCTCCCCACTTCAGGGGAAGGTTACTGCAAAATCCCCATTTCCTTCCAATCAGCTGGGGCTTGGGAGGCAGAGAATAGATGGGGATGGGGCCAATCAGAGGTGGTATTTACCATTTCTGCAGAACTGGTCACAACCTGCTGAATACCACCTCTGGTGTATAGCCATGCTGGCCATGTGAGCAGCCTATAAAATGTCTTCGGGCAATACTGGCTCCCTCAGCCAAGAAATGGAGATAAGCACCACACCCTAGAGTCGGATACAGCTGGATAGGGAAACCTTAAAAGCTTTTTATTATTAATTCACCATAAGGCGTCTTAGTCTTCTCCTTGCATAGGAAAACTTATTCTTTTTATATTTCTTTGTAACTTGGGAGAACCAATAGTTACATGGAATCTAAAGTCAATTAGGGGCAGGAACAATATGTTGTTACATGTTTCAAAGGCATTTTTTAGAGACGTGTATTTCATTATGCCTCCTCTCATTTAATAAGAACTCTGCCAGCCAGGGTCTAAAGGGGGGTTCACGGCTCCTAGTTAATAAATAAGAAAATGGCAGCGAGAAGATAATACAGTGCAATAGACAACCACAACCAAACAAGCCGGAGGACCAACTGGCTTGATAACTTCATTAATGCGAGAGTTGCGAGGTGTCATTTAAAGACACTCCTTTATGTATGGTGCGGGTAAAGGTGAAATGAAAGGGTTAGTTATCATCAAGATTTAGCTGCAATTACTTTATAATTGGGTAAATGCTATACTTTGATACCAATTGTATGCTTTAATCAGTGTACTGTAATCCAGTCATTATAACTTTAAAGAAAGAGCACCTGGGGGCTCAAATTAAGATGTTAAGAGTTTGTTTTACGACGTGGTGGTTAAGCTGGTGCATTATATCTTTTGAAAGTGGTGGGCTGTTACACTCAGGAGCTGGTGGCATATAGGAGTAATTCCTCTTCCCTGCTGACAGGAAGCATGGTCTGAAGCTGGCCTGCTTTCTCGAGATGAAAAACTGACGGACTCGTTCACAAGGGGGATGTGATGTTTTTGAGGTTGGCTTTTCTCTAAGATCTGCTGACAGGATTTTACACGATGAAGGAGAGGGGAAGATACACTCTTTTGGGAAATAAGGTGCTGCTACAGGAAATCAGGATCACTAGCTCTAAGCGCAAGACAGCCAGGGTTATTGCATTGCCCTGGCCCAGCATTTTACTTCCAACTATGAATTTCTGTGCAGTGCATACCAAAGTGCAGATCCTCCACAAGGCTGAAACTTAGTACAGTGGTACCTCGGTTCACGAACTTAATTCGTGAACTGACTCTGTTCGCGATCCGAATTGGTCGTGAAACGAGGCACAATTTCCCATAGGGTTCAATGTAAATCCGGTTAATCCGTTCTGACCTTGTTTTTAAAATGTCAGCGGCTCCGGTTCGTGAAGCGAGGCGGGGTTCATGAATCCGAGCATTTTTACGAACTTTTCTGTTCGTGATGCGAGGGCGGAGTTCGTGAAGCGAGGCGGAGTTCGTGAAGCGAGGCGGAGTTCGTGAAGCGGAGCGTATTTTTACGAACTTTTCCGTTCGTGAACCGAAACGGTGTTCGTGAACCGGGGCACATTTTTTGGGAAATTTTTGGTCGTAATCCGAATTGGTCGTGAACAGAGGCGTTCGTGAACCGAGGTACCACTGTATCTGTAATTTATTGTACACTACCTGTTCTCGTGTCAGGGAATGCCAGACTGTGAGGTATGATGTTGATGATGAAGAAGGACTGACGTTAGAAAATTATCAAAATCTGACTTGATAAATCCAACTATGCTTTATTTTTTTAAAAAAAAATCAACCACTTGACTATGATGTTGTGAGTCACGTAAACCATGCCAATTTCACTACCCAGATGTGGTATTCAGCAGGTTCTGACCAGTTCTGGAGATCTGGTAGCAGACATTTTGAGTAGTTCGGAGAACCGGTAAATACCACCTCTGACTGGCCCAGACAGATTTATTCTCTGCCTCCCAAATCCCAGCTGATTGGAATAAAATGGGGATTTTGCAGTAACTTTCCCCTGGAGTGGGGAGGGAATGGAGATTTTGCAGTATCCTTACCCTGCCATGCCCACCAAGCCATGCCACACCCACCAAGCCATGGCCACAGAGCTGGTAGTAAAAACTTTTGAACCCCACCACTGTCACTACCCATGATTGGGCCATGGTAACTTGGATTATTATGTTTTCACTACTGCCCATCTCTCTGGATGAAAGCAAATGATTGACCAAAACATTATCTGTTGTCAACTCTTTTTGTCATTTCACATGGTACCGACAGATGAATGGCAAACAGGGTTTGCCAATGGAGATAAGCTGTAGTTAGTATTAGTAATAAAATTCAGACAATATGCTGTTTTTTTCTATGTTTGTGGAACAAACAACACAACTGATTGCTCCCTGGCCAACTTTTCTTCTAAAATCATGCTGGAATGGTGCCTGGTCATTTATTTTACTATTTATTTATACCCAAATATAGAACATTAGAAAACAGGGGAAAAATAACAAATATACCAATCACACTAACTTCTATCATTGGAATAACATAACTTTCCATAACTGCTCTCCTGAAATAATCATACTTTAGCTGCTTTAGCTGCTTTTTGGAATTATATTAGAGAGGGAGTGTCCCAATGTCCAAGGATAGGTTGTTTTTCAGGAAAGATGTTGGATGTTATAGTGTTCTCTATATTGGTGCAAATCAGTCTTTTCAAACTTAACAACTTCAAGGCAAATTGTCAAATTCTTATAGTGTAGACCAATGACATGTTGACATTACTCATCTGTAATAACTTCCTGGTCTCATTCTAGATAGTGCTCCTCCAGTTCTTGTTCTTCAGTTGTGATTAGATGAGAACTTCCTATTGTAGTTGTGTTTTCCTAACCCAACTGAGGGACAACAAGGAATTTCACTACCTTTGAGGTCATTAAAATTAGGAGCTAATTTCTAGTTCTTTAGGAGAGAGTTTGGAGGTTTGAAGAAATGATGAGATGAGTCAAAGAAGAGTAAAAACAGATCAGAAAACAAACTTGTTCAAATACTCCATAATGTGAGCCACTGTTATTGTGAAGGAATAGGCTGATCTTACTTCCTGTGTTGATGAGAATTTTCTCCTTTTATAATTATGGCCTTATAATTCCTATAGAAGAGACTATTATGTAGTTCAGGGATGAATTGTGGATTTTTGGTGGTCTCAGGGTTTTTTTGTTTGCTTCTTTTCAGACATTTCATAACCCAATTTCGTTAAGCAACAACATTAATGAATCTGTAAGCAACAAGAACTCTCTGAGCTTGTTTTCTTGCAGAAATTTCATTACCCAAACTAGATAACACCATCAGTGCCAGTAGGGAGTGGGGTTTTGCTCTCAGTTTATACTCTAGTGGCTTGCCCTGCCAGTTGGTGGGGATGGTCTTAGAGGTTCTGTGGTTGGGCTGTTTAATATTGGTTTGTTTGTTGGTTTGTTGGTATTGTTTACTTGGTTGTTGAACTGATGTTAATCTTAGAGTTAATCTATGCTCATTTATGTGCTGATTGCTGGGGGTAAGGTATTTTAACCTTTTTGTTCTCTTTTTGGCTTGTTGATTGTCTCTTCTGCATAGCATATAGATATTGTTGACATCTATGTGTCTATTGATGGCTAACTTGTCACTGGATAACTAAGTATTGGTTTGTTTGCACTTATTTGCCTTCCAGTATTGGTGATCCAATATTTCATAACTCTAGTACTAAAGTTACACACACACACACACACACACACACACACACACACGCACCATCCTTGCAAAGCTGTAAGTAAGATTATAGTTCTAATTCTGAAATGACAGATTTCTGGGTGATTGTATCATGAACACAAAACATTTTGATCGTCAGTGAAACAAATTTCAATGATGACTGAGTAACTCTAAAGGGGAGAGGGAAAAGAGGAGGAGGGAGAGGAGGAGGAGAAGGAGAATTGTTCCTGTAGTTGTTTGCTAGAGAATCCATCATTTGGCTGTATTGATTAGAGCCTACCATAGGTACTCCAGGGTCCTCAGAAGTGTTTATGATATTTTACGCCACATTAACTGTTGAGATGATATGCTATGACAGCTCTGGGGGGAAAAATGTATCTCTGAGTTCTAAATTGCTCCAATTATCCCTTTAGCATAACAGTTGCCTTCCAAGGGTCAGAGTCGAACGTTCTAAGAAAGGACCGGGGGAGGAGGAGGAGGAGGAGGAGAGAAAGTCAATTTTTCTCAAGCGCTCATCATCTCTCCTTCCTCTCCCTCCCAGGCTCATCCCTGCTTTCCTTCATTGTAGCTTTTTATCAGCCTTAACATACGGCCTTTGTTTCGATGGGCCCTTAAAATTGCATCAAGGTCATTTTTAATAATCGTCAATAGTCCCAGGACAGGGGTCAGATTTATCGACAACTTTGATGAAGGGTTTAGGGAGTGGTAAGTAGCGCAGAGCCCCTTGCCTGAGAGAAGCTGATCCACTGAGAAACAGATCATTATTGATATTAGTAAATTGGTATTGATAGAAATTTGATGAGTATTGCGCATCCAGATCGCTGCACAGTATGCTAATGTTCGCAGATGCCTTCAGCTCAGGTTGTTGCAGAAAACCATCTATTGACAGCTCCCCACTCCACCCCCTGCCACCTTCTTTCTTTGAAGCAGAACAGCTCAGAAAGGAAAGGCAGAAAGTGGGAAGCTTGTTTAAGTAGCCCTTCTTGGCTATAAGGTGCTACTTGTTAATGGCATATCTTACAGCTTACTAACAGTCAACGTTATTTCAATGTCTAATAGAAATTTTGTACTAGTTTGCTGATGACTAATAAATAACCCATGTATTGAAAATAACTATGAAAAAAACACCAGAAAGAAATGATAATATCGAGCTGTTTTTATAGACTTGATCTGGGGCTCTGAAAATAGTAGACATTCTTGCTGGTATTCACTTCCCAGGTTTGGAAGTGTTTCAAAGAAGCAATTTTTTTTTTTTTGAGATTTATCCTTTGTTTATTTTAAAAAATGTGATCTCTTCCAGGGTTGTCTCTGTCTTTGATTCATTAAATGGGAAAAATCTTTTTTTTAAAAATGGTTACAGTGCAGCTCAGCTATTTTGGATTGCCTTCACCCTGACAGTCAATTCTTCAGAATTTCCTTAGAGGCTACCAGCAACATAACCACACAAGTCTTAGAGATAAGTGGAGCAGTCTAATAAATTGTGTAAGAGGAGAGAGGGGAATCCCAAAAACACATCTGGATACTCTTTTAGCTACTTTGACAAGAATGACCCAGATGTCCCTCAAGGAAAATTGCAAACTCTTAATTCAATTCAATCACACCTTCTCAAAAATATCTTCTATGTTCCTGTTGTTGTTGTTTTTGATGTAGGAGCATGGTGGCTCATGTGGTTAAGATGCTGGGTTGGAGATTAGCAAGTCTGTATTTGGGACTCAAGTGCTGCCATGGGGTGAGGGGAACTCCCCTGAACTTCACTTCAGCCCCTGCCACTGGTATGAAAAGAGCCCCAATTGGTCATCCTCCAGGCAACTGTGATGTCACCAGTTAATCCTTTCAACCCGGAAGTGCTTCTGACAAGAGTGCGATGCAAGCTTCTACTTGATTAGAGAACAGGAATTTCTCACAAGAACAAATAAACTGTGATTTTCTTTTTCCTCATCCCATTCCTCTCAAATCTCTATTGACCAATTGGACACCATACCCATGATCCCACTCTCCCTCAAAATGCTACGATAGATGGAAACAAATTTGGTTGGGGTTATTCAAAATTGATTAAAAAGTGTTAATTACTAAATACAGGGGTGGGATCCTACTGGTTTAAGCACCTGTTCACTGAGCGCAAATGTGCACGCTTTTGAGAAAAACTATCTTCCACATTACTGTTGGGGAGGAAAACAGCTGAGGCACCGCAATCCACTCTGCTGTGCAACTCAGCTGAGAAGATAAAGGTCAGTAAAGTGCAGGGGCAGGTAGGCTGGTCCACTTGATCGTTGGAGCTAACGGTTCACCCAAACTGATCTGAACAGGTAGAATCCCACCCCTGACTAAATACCTTTGTCATCTCTATTAAAAAGATATTTTATAAGATGTGCTAAAGGTTTTCCTGACCTAAGGAAACCCTTTTTAGTTTGTGGGTGCCACAGGACGGCCATTTCTACTGGAATGATGTTACAGAACAATCATCTTCCACAGATGTTTAGAAAAATAAGTTATAACCATGTGGGCTCTGGCCTTAAGTTTTCAATTTCTCTGATTTGAGTTGGATTTTGGCTTCCTATCAAGTCAGATCTCAGTTGTTGATATTATTATTCCATTAATTGTTTTATCAGCATATGATTGACACAGTGATCCTGTGCATGTCTGCTTATAAGGTGTCTTGCAGAATTTTTGTTGACTTATTTGCAAATCAGTTTGTGTAGCCTAGAACAGGGGTCCCCAACCTTTTTTTCACCAGGGACCGGTTTCATTTTAAAGAAAATTCTGTGGACGGGCTGAGTGGCTCAGCAGTCATGTGACTGGGTGGGCGGGGCCAACTTGGAAAATGTGAAACTCACTTAACAATGGTCTTGGTTAACAACCAAACTTTTTGCCTCAACTGTGGTCATAAGTTCTTTCTTTCTTTCTTTCTTTCTTTCTTTCTTTCTTTCTTTCTTTCTTTCTCTCTCTCTCTCTCTCTCTTTCTCTTTCTTTGTCTCTGTCCCTCTTTCTTTCTCTCGCTATTTCTTTCTTTTTCTCTTTCTCTCTCTTTCCCTTTCTCTCGCTATTTCTTTCTCTTTCTTTCTCTGTCTCTCTCCTTCATCCGCCCATCTCTGTCACTCTGTGTGTGTGTGCGTGTGTCTGTCTGTCTTGCGTTCACTCAATCACTCATTCTGTGTCTCTGTCTATCTTTCTCTCCCTCCCTCCCTCTCTCTGTCTCTCTATGTGTGTCTGTCATCGTCGTCGTCGTCCCCCCCCCAGCCTCCTCAGCTCGCCTGCCGTGCTTGGTCTCTCGTTCGCTCGGTCAGGCTCCGTGGCTGCAGGGCTGGAGAGGAGGAGGAGGGAGGAGGGGGCAGCCCATTGGGCAGAGTGCGCGAGAGAACGCAGGAGGATGGTGGGGGCTCCTGTGCGCCGCCAGAGCAACCCTCCCGACGAGGGTGGAGGAAGAGCCCCCACCATCCTCCTGCGTTCTTCCGCGCGCTCTGCCCAATGGGCTGCCCCCTCCTCCCTCCTCCTCCTCTCCAGCCAGTTCCTTCCCCCGCTGGCGGAGCCTCCGCAGCCCCTGGAAAAAAACGAGTGGCCGGCATGCCAGCAGGGAAGGGAATCGGCGCCCAGGAGTCCCTCTGCCGACGAGGGAGGAGGAAGAGCCACAGTCCAACGGCGCGAACAGCCGCGCCTGCGTTCTCCCGCGCACTCTGCTCAGGGGGCTGCCCCTCCTCCCTCCTCCTCCTCTCCAGCCCTGCGGCCCGGCTCCCACCCAGCCACGGACCAGCACCGGTCCGCAGCCCGGGGGTTGGGGACCCCTGGCCTAGAACATTCAGTGCTTAAAAATGCTGAGTCCTGCTCCTGTGTAATTGTTAAAATTGAATTTAAAAAATTATATCTATTAAAGTTGCTATTTTGTTATAGTTAAACTGAATTTAAGAGATTATTTTTCCCATAAAAGAGAACATTATCAGATATAATTTCAATAGTTGAAAACTGAAAACTGTTTGCACATGAAATTTGTGATCTCTATGAAAAACTTTGCTTTCAGGAATCTTCTATAACTGAAGTTCCTTTGCAAAGTTCTTTTTAAATTATTGTTGTAAGCAGGTCAAAGTCACTTTGAATTGTGAGAATTTTAAAAATATATTTTTGGGAGTATACAACACATCAAAGTGTAAGAGGGACCTAGCTTTTGGGGTGGAAAACAAGAAAAAAATATGCCTCCTAGCAATTTGCCTCCTTGCAGGAAACAGAAAACAGCCCATTTCAGTTTCAGCACAGCCTGATTAGCACAATCAGCTGATTTTCGGGCCTCCCAACAATCCGCTGTTTCAGGCTGCAGGGATGGCTACAGCCTATTGCTGCCTCCATGCACCCCATTTTCAGCCTCCACATCCCATTTTCAGCCTCTGCACACTTGTTTTGACCTCTGCCTGCCCCTTTTTCTACCTGTTCCAGGTGGCGGGTATCAGAATGAGTGGAAAATGGGGCACACGGAGGCCAAACCTGGAGTGCGCAAAGGCCAAAAATGGGATGTGGAGGCCGAAAATGGGGTGTGCGGAGGCAGCAATAGGCAATGGAAATCCCTGCAGCCTGAAACAGCTGATGGTCAGGAGGCCGATCAAACCAATAATCTGCTCCTTGTGCTAATCAGGCTGTGCTGAAGCTGAAAATGAAACAGGCTGTTTGCTGCAAGGAGGCAAATTGCTCAGAGGCAGAGGCCAAAGAATGGGGGCTGGTGGGTGGGCTGAGCTACATTTAGTGTATAAGACACACCCAAATGTTCACCCACTTTCAAGGGGGTGGGAGTAGTGGGGGGTTTCTGCAAGCTCGCAACTACTTGCGAGAGCCGGTTGGTGAAATTTAGAGAACCGGTGAGAGGAGGTTCCACTGGCGTACCTGGAAGTAAATCTGGCCTGCCGCTGCCAGTGACTCAACAGGAAGGAAAGGAAAGGAAAGGAAGGAAGGAAGGAAGGAAGGAAGGAAAGAAAGAAAGAAAGAAAGAAAGAAAGAAAGAAAGAAAGAAAGAAAGAAAGAAAGAAAGAAAGAAAGAAAGAAAGAAAGAAAGAAAGAAAGAAAGAAAAAAAGAAAGAAAGAATTTATCATCACAATTGAGTCCAAAATTTTGGTTGCTAAGCAAGAGCGTTGCTAAATGAGTTTCACCACATTTTAAAAGGTGGCCACTCCCACCCTGTCACATGACTGCCAAGCCACGCCCACAAAATAGGCCACACCTACAGAGTAGATTCTAAAAAATTTGAAACCCACCACTGGGTGGGAGTGTGTCTTATACTTTGAAAAATACAGTAAGTAAAATAAAAAATAAATCCTATAACTTAAGTACACAAAATACTAATAAATAAATAAGTATGGTACTAAAATACTCCTAGTGAGGCAAATACATTTAAAACTGGACATTGTTTGAAACTTGTTAATCTCCTCATGAGTTTATTGCAGCCTACTAATTTTGTAAAATCTATAGCAACTGAAGTAAAGAAGAATCAAAGGAGTTGAAACCTGGAAATCTTAGGCAGTAGTTTACTAAATGATAGTTAATGTGTCTTATAGATCAAGGGTGTCAAACTCATAGCCTGTGGGCCAGATGCATCACATGCTGGCTCTGCCCCCACCCCTGCCTGGTTTAGCAAAGGGGTGAAAAGTCCCAATACATCATGTGACACCACTGTGACAATGTGAGCTTGATATTCCTGCTATAGATGGAGTCTGACTTTACTTGGTAGTGCAACTTAAAGCTTTGAATATTGGTCATATTTGCTCTTCCATGCAAAACCTGTTTTGAAGGCTTCCATTTTATGTTTTCCCCATGCTTGTAATAAGTCATTATTCCCTCATCATCTGTTGCATCTACATCCCTGCCATCTTACAAAACTGGAAACCTTTTTTTTTAAGTGTACCAATATGTACTAATGTTAAAACACTTACTTTAAAGTGAAAATGGAATTAGATTAAATTTTATAAACATGGACTAATGGCAATCAACCATAAAGTATTGACCATGAAAACAAGTAATTCCCTTCTTTTCATTAGGGGGGGGGGGGAATTAAAAGGAAGACTTGTAAGAGATTGCAGAAAAATGAAAAGTATTTGCTTAGCTATCTATGTTCAAAAGTTTGATAGACATTTGGAATAATGAAGAGATTATGAATGAAGGCAACAGAAGCAACTGAATGAGTGAAGACCAAGGGCAAATGCAGTTTTCTTTTTCTTGTTGCCCCTTGCCCTGCTGAGTTTTTGGCCTATTGCACTTTACAGCACATTAAACAGGGCACCTAATGTCTCCATATAACATGCTTTCATTTTTTGTTCCTAGGCTTCCATACACAAAAGTTCTCCTTAATATACGCATTGCATATTTTTGCGATGTTCTGCCTGATTTATTTTGCAAGAATCATCAAGAAAGGAGATAAATCAAGAATTTAGAGTTATATCATTTTCACTATTATAACTGTCCTAATTTTAAGAAATAATGACCCAGGATGTTGTGCAAATATATGAGGGCCACTCAAAGCCACCATTATAAATGATGATCTGGATTAGACAACATGATCTGTTTGTGGACTTCAGATCGGTGAATTCTCATGATGTCAGTCTAAAATCATATTCAGTTAATAACGCTTATATGCCTATCAGTGAATTTGTAATTGTTTAAAATAAGGACATCAGTTAGCAGAAAGCTTAATTCAGGTCCTTTTGCCTTTCTTTTGATTGCAATTTTTATTTATGTAAAATATTTTCAAACAGAGAAACATACATTGTTGGAACAACTCAAATCACTTATGTTGCTTTACCATGATTTTTTAAAACTAAAGGCATAAAACTAATGGGTCTCTGAATGTCCCCATGAAAAGCACTACAGACATAATAAATGCCACATATTTTATTATTATTATTATAATCCACCAGTTAGATATATTTATATCATAGATTTGAAGGATTTTTTTATCACATCCATTTTTTTAAACAATGCTATTGTTAATTAATACACTTACATTTGTGCAAACAATAAAACATTCTCTTTTCTTGTACTAAACATGTTAAGTTCAACTATGTTTTCATAAGATGGCTCATATTGAGTCACTTGTAATGATTATTATATGTTTGCCTACAGCACATAAAATGCTGCACAAACAGCATTTACATTCTAGTATGTTACAAGTGGGATGCAAAGAGTTATTGCTTATTTATGAAGGATGTATAATGGAATGCATCCACATTTTAAAACAATGTGATTTCAATGTATGTTCCCTTCTTAGGGGTGGATCAGTTAAAATGCCTCACAATATCATGCTCACAAATCTTATGTACCCATCAAGGAAGTTTTCCCCTCCCTTTTTCTTTTTTTAGCAGCATTTTCCAAAGAGAAAAGAGAAAAGAATAATCAGGTAACTGCAAAGATGAAATGCAATTAAGATTTTAACTATACTGTTATGGCATAGCGCTGCCATAAACAGCCTGAACAAAAAGCTTCAACACTCTTCATTAGTTGCTTGCCATTGTCATACAGTCTGCACTGCTTTTGTTTGACTAGAAAAGCAATTATGTTTTTAATATGCTTATGTTCATCCCTTCATCATCTCCTGGATAATGACTCATTAGAAGCAAGAATATTACATACAGCACAGCAGCTTCTAGGTTCCGTCCGGGTTATCATTGCATCAATACCTGGCAGCTTAGAAAACTTAACTAGTCAACAGTATCTGTTGCAGCGGATTCTGTGTTGGCCTGTTCTGACCAGGATTCCTTTGAAATCAAGAAGCAAAGTCTTGGCCCTGACAAAACCTCTTTTATTTACAGGATTGTGAATTCCTTTCTTCACAGTCAGCAAGGCTTTAGCAAACAGTCTTTCAGAGGAATGTTTATCCACACGCACCTTATCTTGTTTAGAGCACTACCAGATAGTTAGTTTCTAAACATAGGGCAAAGTAAAACTTGGCACAGAGTCCTTTATAATTAGAAACAGAACTTTCCGGACTGATCGACAAATTGTTTCCTACAAAAGCCCACTCCCCATTCGTTCCACTTTTGTTTCCTATGGGAGGGGCCAATCACCTCCAACGTGTGGGTTTACTCCTAAGTCGACCCTGCTTTCTTAGTTGTTCTTGTCTTCTGACCGCTCCGCGCATGCACACACTGGGAACAGGCTCCAGCTGTTCTTCTGCCTCGCTGCTCTCTAACTCCCTCTCTGCCTCTGAGGGAGAGCCCTTGTCTGAGCTTTCCTCAACTCCCAGGACTGGCCCAACCACCTTGCTGTCCGATTCTGCTGCCAGCTCCACTGGCAACCAGCGGGCCACAACATGGCCAACAGAAAACTGCATTCCCCTCTTACAAGTCTAAAGTTTGTGACCTTTACATTAATCCCAGGAATATAAGACACAAATGAAGATCCCCAAGTTCTCAGTAGAGCTCTCTGATAAAGAGGTTCCATAGGACTGGAGCAGAATACACAGCTTACGTTAAGTGAGACAAACTGAAAATGAACCACACTTTGTTATGCATATGCAGACAAGTGCATGGATCCTTGGCACACACCACAAAAAAATAAAATAAATCCTAGAACTATCTATATCCACCAACTCAGACAGGTAAACACCTGATTGTAGCTAAAGATTATTATTTTTTCTCCAAATACAAGAGCCAACTTCATGTTGGATTCCACCAAGGATGTAAGAAGTCATGATGAATGCTTGTACTTCATGTTTCCTGAATCATAAAGCATGCAACATCTACAAAGGAAGGGTTGGAAGCAGGAAGGTTGGAAGCAGGGAAAAGGAAGGTCAGTTTTCTATACATAACAATAGCCAAGGTAAGCATGTTAGGGAAGCTCTTTGTGGTAGTGCAGTGCCCCTGAATATGCCTTGTCCATTATGCATTATTGCAAGATCTCATAGGGAAGAGTAGCCCTCTCATCTCACAATCGCTGGATAGCTGGAAATCTCAGGATTTAATTCAGAATTGAGAACTGGAAGGGACCTTGGAGATCTTCTAGTCCAACCCCTTGCTCAAGCAGAAGACCCTATACTATTTCAGACATGTGACTGCCCAATCTCTTCTTAAAAACCTCCAGTGATGGAACACACACAACTTCTGAAGGCAAGCTGTTCCACTAGTTAATTGTCACCACTGTTATTCTCCTTAATTCCAGGTTGCTTCTCTCCTTGATAACTTTCCATCCATTGTTTCTTGTCCTGCCTTCTGGTGCTTTGGAAAATAGGTTGATCCTCTCTTCTTTGTGGCAGTCCTTCAAATACTGGAACAGTGCTATCATGTCACCCTTTCTTTCTGGACTAGCCACATCCAGTTCCTGCAACCATTCTTCATATGTTTTAGAACATGCGAAGGAGACTTATCTTAGGCACAAACAGGTTCACTGTACTGGAGTTAATACCCCATCTGGTACACGGAGATTATCAATGCCCCAGAAAATGGTGCACGGAGACTATCAAGGAGTTGATCAAGGATGCCACAGCTCTGCATTTTTACAGCCCCATATGTTTCTTTAAGCAAGGACAACATTTAGAAGCAATTGTTGCCCTGGCTTAACACGACTCTTTTCCCTAAGCTGCCTGTAAGAGGGCCGTCTTTAAAATGCAGTAAAGACTCAATCATCACATTTCACACACCTTTTCCCCCCATGCACCCACATCCCAATAAATGACAAGTTGAACAATGTCACACTTGAGAATTAAAACACTGCGTGAGAGAGAGAGCGAAAGGGAGAGGAGTGAAGAGGGACCGTGATGATTCATTCCTTCAAAGGAACAGAAAGTGGCATTTTTCAGCTGCAAATACTTTGTGATTGTCTTGCAGAGCCGTTTGGAGCCAACAGGAATGACAGGAGGATGAGGAGAAAAAGAAAAGGGAATCGTTTAGATCGGCTGGTTTTGTTTATTTGGATTTCTATGCAAGCAGGACAGCCTTACAGTGGACGGTTGTGGGAAAAGCATCTGTAATGTTGCACCAGGGGAGGGGGGGGAAATGGTTAATCACTCGCTTGCTTCCAGTAGCAGAGGAATGCCTATTAATTTTCCACCATATGTTACCAAATTAAAGCGTCCATCATGGTTTCAGTTATTGTGGCTGCTCTAGTGTCATGGCTGCGCTCTGTGGACTCACGGTGGCTGCATTCGCTATCAAGAGAAACAGCGATAGGGAAAGAATCTGGTTTCCTTTAAAACTGTGGTCTGTTTCGGTGGGCTCCTTTCCTGAAGTTGAGAACCTCATCTGCAGGAGGAAGAAGGAAATAAAAAAAATTGTCAGGAATGCTTCTGTCTTTTAGAAGACGATTCTCCCCCCCATGGCAGTTTCCTCTGATGCATTTTGCATGGGGTTTTTGCAAAGCTTTATTTTTTTAATCATAGTTTTGAAATCCCAAGAGCAGGATGCGATTCTTCTGGAAACAGCCTTTCTCTCCCCCCTCCCCTCCGAAACAACTGCCCAAAGGAAAATGTTCATTCCACTGCAAATAGAAACAGAGCGGAAGAAATTCTGTGGGGATGATAATATGTATACTTGACACATGTATAAGCCCCAAGCTTCTCTGACTGCTGATTTTCTAATGAAGATATTGGCATGCTGTTAAGAGAAATATGCAGTTCATGCTTAACTAATCATGATAAGCATATGCTGCAACCCGATCTGTCTGATTGCTAAATTTCTAATGATGATATTGATGTTATATTGACAGCCTGCTAAGGCAATCTGGCAGGGAGGAAATAGGTAAACAATATAGAAAGCACCCCAATTGCGCCTGTTTGCTAGATTCTTAATAATGACGTTAATTTTCAGTGAAGAAAGCCAGCACTGATGAACAAGGTTTTCATTAACAATTGTTCAACTTGTCTTTGCCTGGGGGAAAAAAATCATACAAGGTATGAACTCAATCGAAGAGCACACGGGAAACTGACTTGACATAGGATGGTTTTTATGGCAGATTTGCTTTGGGCCTTCTTTTCAATAATGTAAATTATGCATTATGTGCTCTGTGATTGTTGAATTCTCAAGCAATAAATATTTGCTTTAAAAAATCCCAAATCCAGGCATTTCAGAAATGAGCCTAAAAGATGACTTGCAAATATTCAAATATTACAGTAAATATATTGTTTAAAATAGAAAACAGGTTGCAACTGTACTATACTACATAGTTACATAACAATTCTAATATGTAGGAATGGTAGAAACATAGCATTTTACTCTGCTATAAATTACATTAGTTGTGTTTGATATTTTAAAACAAGTACTGGAGAACTGAATATGTTGAATGGGCGTTACTATTTTTTTCCAGTGAAAAAAATTCTCAAGGTATTACTCATACATGCATAGAGCCCACTTGCACCACAACTTATTTCAGATTCAAGGGACTCTTTACCTTCACCCAAACTGTGGACATTTAATCTTGCATCATTCAAAATCATATTAATTCTTAATGCAAATACTAATGATTGCTTGGATACTGGAGGAGATAGCGCCATCTAGTGATCATGAAAGCTTTCCTGAATAAAAGATGTAGCAACATTTTTGGGACATTTTCTGTTTAGATAAATGAGCTCACGGACCCCAATTTAAAAAAGTAGAAAAGAAGGTTCTCTCTCTCTCTCTCTCTCTCTCTCTCTCTCTCTCTCTCTCTCTCTCTCTCTCTCTCTCTCTCTCTCTCTCTCTCTCTCTCTCTCTCTCTCTCTCTCTCTCTCCCTTCCCTCCCTCTTTCTGTTTGTTAAAAAATGTAAAATACACTGGAGACAAATCTTTTTAAAAATATAGCAGAGTTCAGTTTGGTTACTATTTTTCTTTTCTTTGTTATTTTCTTCTTTCTGTGAGTATCAGAGAGATGATCTTTGAAAACAAATAGAATTAAGCTGAAGAAGTGGTTGAAGAATCTATCCAAAGAATCTGACTATTGATAAGAGTCTCTTCATATGGATATTTAATGTCATCTGAAAAGTAGGAAATTTAGGGAAATAAGGATATTCAAGGGGATTAGGGAAAGGTTCCGATCATGAAAAATATCTCTAAGAAATTATTTGAATTTTCCTACCTGTAGGCAGTGCAATGAATACTGTGTTACTGCATTTGGCAAGATTCACACATCACACCAAGAGTTTAACCATTATAGTTTGTTAAGCTATGGAGAGAGGACCCTGTTTCATAAATTATAGTAAACCATAATGGGAGAGTTTATATACAATGACAAATATTGCTGTATATGAAGTATTCCTTGTTGTCCAGGTTCATGGAGAAGTAATTCTTTGATAGGCAATCTATTCACTATAATGTTTCAACAAAAACAAACAGCAATATTTGAGAAAGCCTAAACATAAATACTAGTCAAATTTAAATTAAATTTCAAAATTGCCTGAGAAACAACATGCCTTTCAATGGGACTTACTTCCATGTGATAAGTATTTTTAACGTCTGTAAGGAAATTGGCATTTTCTCCAGAGAAGTTCCCTTGGTCTTCTTCCATAACATTCCGTTGCATGCCACTAAATGAACAGAAGTCTCTGAGATGACACTAGACTAGGGGCCACACACCTCACGAAAGTTTGCTGTCAAATTTTAAGTGACCTAAAGGAGAAATTCAGAAATTTGGCTATTGTCCTGGCTCCTCTTATTTCTTTGTTTAGCCTTGCTCACTTCCTGACACAACCAATATGATGCGTACTTATCTTTTTTGATAGCTTGTAGAATGTGTGTTCATTTATCTCGCTATAATATTTCTTATATAGCTGGTCCTGAACTTACAACCACAGTTGAGCCAAGAATTTATGTTGTTAAGTGAGAAATTTGTTAAGTGGGTTTTGCCCCATTTTGCGATATTTCTTGACACATTTGTTAAGTGAACCACTGGAGTTGTTAAATTAGTAACACCGTTGTTAAGTGAATTTGGCTTCCCCATTGACGTTGCTTGTCAAAATGTCGCAAAAGATCATCACATGACTCCGGGGCACTGTAACTGTCATAAATATGAACCCGTTGTCAAACATCTGAATGTAAACTAAGTGACCATGGGAATGCTACAATGTTCATAAGTGTAAAAAAAAATGTCACACTTCACAATTCACTTTTTTCAGTGCCATTGTAACTAAATGAACTGGTCTAAATAAACTAAATGTAATGGTCACTAAATGAATTGTTGTAAGTTGAGGACTAACTTAATTTAATTTAATTTAATATTAGACTTATAAACCGCCCCCTCTCCCCGAAGGGACTCGGGGCGGTGTACAGGGGGGAAAAATTAAAAACTATATAAACATACAATATATAACAAAGCTAAAAACAAATTAAATTACCTGTACTAAAATTTAAAAACATTAAAATAGGAACCCTCCTAAGCTAAAATTCCCTAAATCTAAAATCCACATATGTCCTTGACAGAAGTTATGTTATAAGAATCAATACCATTTACGCAAGACCAGCCTGTTGAAATAAATATGTTTTAAGTGAGCGACGGAAGAGGGGAAGGTCCGTGATAGTGCGAAGTTCAGGGGGTAGGTCGTTCCAGAGGGCCGGCCCAGCCACAGAGAAGGCCCTACCCCTGGGCACCGCTAGCCGGCATTGCCCGGCGGTTGGTACCCTCAGTAGGCCCACTCTGTGGGAGCGTATCGGACGTAGGGAGGTATGTGGCAGGAGACGGTCCCATAAGTAACTAGGCCCCGAGCCATGGAGCGATTTGAAGATGGTAACAAGCACCTTGAAGCGCACCCGGAAGGCCACCGGTAGCCAGTGCAGCTCGCGCAGGAGAGGTGTTACGTGGGAGTAGCGAGAAGCTCCCAGAATCCCCCGTGCGGCCGCATTCTGAACCAACTGGAGCCTCCGGGTGCACCTCAAGGGGAGCCCCATGTAATTCTTCTTTTCTTCCTGAGAGAAGAAAAGAGCCAGCAATATATGATCATGCAGTAAGAACATCTCTAGTACAAAATATTAACAGTGGCAGTCATTAATGGCTTATCTATCTTTTTGCTTATTTAAAAATATATATGTTTATGAGTTCTTCCTGCAGAAAGCATTCACGATGATGAGACAAAAGGGGCAGCAATGTACCAGATGGATCAGAATAGATAGAGAGAAAGCGAAAGTACAATCATTGCTGTTGGATTAGAAAAAGGTGAAAAGGCAATTCACTGTTTGAAGTGATCTGGTTCAAGCCCAATTTTAATATAACAAATTAAATATAACAAATTAAAGAACAAGCAATGTAATTGCTTTAAAGAACAAGAGAGAGCAACGTCTTTGCAGCTAGCCAGCAACACTTATGACCTAAACAGCATAATGAGCCTTCCATTATATTCATAAAAAAAACAATCACAACCTGTTGGGATTTGAGGAAAATGTATTGCAAGGGATATAAGTTCATCAAGGTTTATAAAGAATAGAAGGCGCATAAGGAATATATCAAAACCAAAGAACTCCAAAACCTCCCTCCCTCTCTCTCTCTCTCTCATTTCCCCTCCTTCTCTCCATCCCTGTCCATCCATCCATATATTCTGGAGTTTCTCTCTCTCTCTCTCTCTCTCTCTCTCTCTCTCTCTCTCTCTCTCTCTCTCTCTCTCTCTCTCTCTCCTTCCCTCCCTCTTCCCTCTCTCTCCCTCCCCCTCTCTCTCCCTCCCCCCTTCCCTTCTCCCTCTCACAGAGAGAGGGGGAGAGGGAAATGGAGAGGGAGGGGACAGATAGGGAGAGAGAGCTCCAGAACAAGTAGATGGATGGATGGATGGACAGAGAGGGAGAAAGGGGAGAGAGAGAGAGAGGGAGAGGGGGAGAGAGAGAGAGAGAGAGAGAGAGAGAGAGAGAGAGAGAGAGAGAGAGAGAGAGAGAGAGAGAGAGAGAGAGAGAGAGAGAGAGAGAGAGAGAGAGAGAGAAGCAGGCACAAAGAAAAAGTCGAAAATTTAAGCCAGATTTTTTTTTTATCAGCAAGCTTTGCAGTGGTTGGCTGTGGAAGAAATCAGGTATAAGGTATTATTCTAATTTCATGCCACATATATAAATCTGCCTAATTATATTTTAGAAGATTGACACAGTATTCTTTTGATCCTTTCTTTTTTTTCTCTTTTGATGTTGCAGTTCTTTTTCTGGGAGATTTTTAACTAGCCTTACTAGAGACTAAAGCGGCCCAATTTATGGAAAGGGTGTTTTCTTATAAGTAAATTAATGGTCTGGTCTTCCCTTAGATAAAAAAAAAACAGTATTGCAACATAAATCTTTTCAGCTCAGTCTGTCTCCAAATAATAAGATGCATCTGTGCATTTATTATCCCTGAACAAGAAAATACCTGTTGTGTTTTGTAGAATCAAAAGAAAATATCTCTCCGGTTCCTTGATAGCTTTATCATCTAAAATCTTTTAGAAAGCCTCTACTCATGTCTTCTTCAATCCTACAATTTCCATTTTGACGTGCCTTTCAGACAGCTCTCTTACTAACACGGCTATAGGGAATTGGATGATTGATAAAATTGAACAGGAAAATTGATACCAAAAAATCATTTCAACTTGTACTATTGGTTAATACTGTAGAGCAAGTATTTGCTTTGACCTTTGCAGAAGATCTTCCAGCATCTCCACAGACTAAAAAGTGTTCTTACTTAAAAGTGAAATTTCAACTTTGCTCTTACCATGACAACCATAAGCCCCTCTCAAATCCCTGGCCCAATATAGGGGGCAGGCCATATTTTGGATATTGGTTTGTGACTCAGCATCAAAAAAAAAGAAATCCAACCCATTCTGAACTGGGGAGGAGAAGTCTCGGTAACCTTTGACATAATTGGTGTCAGGGTTCCAAGTAACACCCCCAACAAAAGAAGTCCTGACTTTCCTCAAAAGTTCCATTTTATTAGAGATGCCTTTTTGGCACATCTGGGAAAACCCGAATCTGAATGTTTCCAGGTTTTCCCCACCCAAAGTTCAAGCCCCTGCTTAGCACCCATATGTCCATCACATGGTCCAATCAAACACCCTTCGCAATTGGAGATGCCTTCCAGTCATGCCATTCCAGGAACAGGGCAAGATGTCTTTGACTCGCAGAGAAAGGAATGTTATTTTGACTGTATCTACCCAACTCCATACAATCCCCCCTCCCAGTTTCCCACAGCAATAATTATGGCAGGCGTGAAAGCCCAATACAAAAAATGGTTTCCAGGTCTGACAATTGGCTGACTTCCTAATAAGGTTTAGCTTGGTGGAAGTATACCCTAAAAGGTCCATTAAAATATCTACCCTATGTAGACATTACCTCTTAGATATAAGGGGTTCTTGGTGCTTCCTGAACTTGGTTGTTTTCTTGCAGACATTTCATTATCCAGTGCCAGCACTGATGATGTTACATAGTTGGATAATGAAACGTCTGAAAGAAAACAACCTAGTGCAGAAAACTCCAAGTACCCCTCATTTCAACCCTGAATTATAAATGTTATCTCTTAAATGTGATGTGAAGGAGTCAATTTTCCTTTGATATATTTAAATAGCTTACCAGGTTTACATACTTAGGCTATTCCACTTATGTCCCTTGGATTTCAAGGAAGTCTGGAGGTTGGAGGGAGGTATCAACCATTCCAATGCCCTTTAGGCATTAACTTCACCATTCTAAAACTAAAGAGGAAGTTATATTCCAGTGTGGCTCGCATGCCAAAAGCGGGGGGAGCATGCCAAAAACAGGAGGGTCGTACGTGGGCACGCCACATCCATAATGCATGCATGCGCACGTGCCCCCTGCTCCCGGAGGCCCTCTGGAGGCTTCAGGAGCTTCCCTATAGCCTCCGGAGGACAAAAAACTGGACCTATGGGTAAACCGGAAGTTTGGGAATGGACTTCTGGTTTTCTTGTGGGGTTGGTTTTAGCCCTCTGGAACATTCAGGAGCCCTCAGGATGCTTCCCTGAAGGCTCCAGAGGCAAAAAAAATGACACTACAAGCAAGCTGGAAGTGCCTTCCGGTTGAACACTCTGGAGGTCTAAAATCGGCCCTACAAGCAACATGGAAGTGACTTCTGGTTTGCTTGTAGTATTGTTTTTTGTTCTCTGGAGCCTTCAGGGAAGCCTCCTGGGGGCTCTTAAATGCTTCGGAGGGCCAACCCTACGAGCAAACCGGAAGTCCGTTCCCAAACTTCCGGTTTGCCCATAAGGCCATTTTTTTTTCCGCTCTGGAGGCTTCAGTGAAGCTCCTGGAGCCTCCAGAAGATGAAAAATGGCCTCAAAAGAAGGCCAAAGTCAGCTGGCCAATACTCGCATGTGCGCTGGCCAGCTGACAGGGCAAGCTTCGTGTGCCCTGACAAATGGCTCCACGTGCCACCTGTGACCATGAAAAGATACTTCTCCCCTTTAATTCCATTTTTGCCTGTGGCCCTGGTGGCTGAGAATTCATCTTTGAATGGCAGGCGTATTTCACTTTGTCCAACCGTGTGGACAGTCAGTTTGTGTTGGCAATTCAGATTGTCCTATTTGGAGATCAGACCTATAAGAAACTAGGCTCAGATCTAGGACCCCTCCTACTTTTGCTGTTTGTCAGGCACTAGCAACCAGACCCACACATGAAGGGTTGAAGTCGATTACTACCTGTAATACAAGAATCTCCTCAGATGGCTTGTCTTCTATTGAGAATAAACAGAGAAGGTTCTGTGGAACTTAGAGGGCATCAATCCTAGATGTCTTGCACAGAAGTGGTTTTCAACAGGTTCTGACCAGTTCTGGAGAACTGCTAGTGCAATTTTTGAGTAGTTTGAGGAACTGTTAAATACCATCTCTGACTGGCCCCCACCCCCATCTATTTTCTGCCTATCAAGTCCCAGCTGATCGGGAGAAAATAGGGATTTTTTACAATACAATAGCAGAGTTGGAAGGGACCTTGGAGGTCATCTAGTCCACCTCCGTGCCTAGGCAGGAAGCCCTATACCATTTCAGACAAATGGCTATCCAACATCTTCTTGAAGACTTGCAGTGTTGGGGCATTCACAACTTCTGGAGGCAAGCTGTTCCACTGATTAATTGTTCTAACTGTCAGGAAATTCCTCCTCAGTTCTAAGTTGCTTCTCTCCTTGATTAGTTTCCACCCATTGCTTCTTGTTCTGCCCTCAGGTGCTTTGGAGAATAGTTTGACTCCCTCTTCTTTGTGGCAACCCCTGAGATATTGGAACACTGCTATCATGTCTCCCAAAATCCTTCTTTTTATTAAACTAGACATACCCAGTTCCTGCAACTGTTCTTCATATGTTTTACTCTCCAGTCCCCTAATCATCTATGTTGCTCTTCTCTGCACTCTTTCTAGAGTCTCCACATCTTTCCTACATTATGGTGACCAAAACTGAGTATTCCAAGTGTGGCCTTACCAGGGCATTATAAAGTGGTATTAACACTTCACGTGATCTTGATTCTATCCCTCTGTTTATGCAGCCTAGAACTGTGTTGGCTTTTTTGGCAGCTGCTGCACACTGCTGGCTCATATTTAAATGGTTGTCTACTAGGACTCCAAGATCCCTTTCACAGTTACTGCTATTGAGCAAGGTACCACCTATACTGTACCTGTGCATTTCATTTTTGTTGCCTAAATGTAGAACCTTACACTTTTCGCCATTGAATTTCATTTTATTAGATAGTGCCCAATGTTCAAGTTTGTCAATATCCTTCTGTATCTTAAGCCTGTCTTCTGGAGTGTTGGCTATTCCTGTCAGCTTGGTGTCATCTGCAAATATGGTGAGTTCCCTCGTCTAAATTGATGAAGATGTTAAAGAGTACTGGGCCTAAAATAGAGCCTTGGGGGACTCCACTGCATACTTCCTTCCATGTAGATGCAGTTCCATTGAGGACTACATTGAGGACTATTTTGCAGTAACCTTCCCCTGAAGTGGGGTGGTAGTGGAGGTTTTACAGTATCTTTCTCCTGCCACGCCCACTAAGCCACGCGCACCAAGCCACGCCCACCAATTCACACCACACCCACCAAGCCACACCCACAGAACTGGTAGTAAAAAATTTGAATCCCACCACTGGTCTTGCAGCTTTGCACTGA
Organism: Rhabdophis nuchalis; assembly: GCA_039707465.1. NCBI lineage: Eukaryota > Metazoa > Chordata > Lepidosauria > Squamata > Natricidae > Rhabdophis > Rhabdophis nuchalis. The sequence continues at coordinate 158,948,768 of CM077645.1, forward strand.
CTCAAAACATTCCACTTGATCCCTCTATCTTGCCTAACTAGTAGTTTCCCAACATCATTTTACCAATACAGTACTCATAGTCTCCTCTTTTGTTTCATCTGAACTTGCTTTGCCCCTTTATAAAGATGAGGGAAGTAGGCCACTCTATGCAGCACATAATTGGGATTCTGCCCAGCATTTTAAAAATAAGCAACATGCTTTAATTGTATAACTGTACATCCTGGTATGCATCCCTATTGTGACATGACAGTACAATACGGTCTGCAGCAACATTTTGTTTCAGAAGTAGCTCCAGCACAATAGAACCTGCGCTTATATTAGCTTGCCATTACAATCAATTCTAAAAAGGAAGAACAATTTTACTTTTGTAACTTCATACGCTGTGACAAATACAGACAGCCCAAAACCTTATCAAATTAGATTTTCAGGTTCAGTTCTTTTTGTATTCCAAACATACAGAGCTGTTCCTGCCTACAGTACAGCATGGTTAATTCCCCCTCATTAAATGAAATGCTTTTTGCTCATTTTGAATCTTCATTTGCTCTAAACTGTGGCCTCAAGTATCCCAGGAGGGCCTCTCCAAAATGACTTTAAATTTGGTGTAAATTGTGCACATGATGTTAGCAAGGAATACCTGTTTCAGGCGGAAGACACGGTAAAACTTTCGACATTTCAAAGACTGCTTTCTCTTCCTCTCAAGGGAGATAATCCTTGACACACTAAATAAGCGATCCCATTCTTTGAGAAATGCAAAATAATTGCATCTCCATTCCGGTGTCTCTTTACATCTATGCAAAAATTATGGTGGGTTGTTTATTTAAGTACACCTTCCTTGTGGAAGCTTTATTGGCTGTGACTAGATGAAAATGAGCTACCTGACCTTTTTGGTGGCTGGCAGCTTAGGGATACAGAATATCTTTAGCTTACACTCGCACTTGCTTTACAGGAGCGATGATCATTTGTATCTGAATACCAGGATTCTGTTGTTATAGCTCCTAATCAGACAGGTCCTATATTGAGATACGTTAAATTGCAAACCGAATCTTGTGTGCAGATGGTTACTTAGCAGTCCCAAACAGATGGTTGATGGCTTCAAGTAGAACTTAATTCTTTTTTCATTAAAAAATATTAAAATGAGTGTTCTAAACAGAGGAAACATTACAAATACAGGAAATTAAGAAGACAGCAAAATGTTAGACGTGTAACATTTATAACAGGCAATATTTTCCTTTCCCCTTTGGATTCAAGATTCTATTAATGAAAAACTTGGGAGAAAGAAGGGGAATGTTCATTTCTTAAATGTTATAACTGTAATTTGTTATAACTAATTCCATTTTTATGTTGCATTAGGCGATTGACCAAGTTAAGAACTTTGTATGAGATTCTGCCTAAACCACCATCTCTGTGCAAGGCTCCCAGTGCGATAATAGAATAGTTTAAAGCAACCTACAGTATATAGGAAAAGTAGGAAATAGCTTTGGCAAGTAGAAGATTGAAAAGCTGCATACTCCAGTTCTGCCCATTATTTCATGTCCCAAGTGTCACAGAATCTTAGAAAGTAAGGATTGGAAAGGATCTTCCTGCCAAGATCTTCTAGCTCAACCTCTGCTACCACCAGAGCATCCTTGACAGATGGCAACCGAGTCGTTGCTCAAATAACTCCAGCAAAGTAGACTCCACCACTCTCAAGACAGTCTGCTCTATTACTGAACAACACTTCCTCCCATTAGGACTTTCCCCCTCCCTGATGTCGAACCAAAATCTACTTCTGCAATTTAAACCTGTTGTTCCTTGGCCAGTCTTCTGGAACGATTGTGCTCTGTATTTAATTTATTTATTCATTTTATCACATTTCTATACCGCCCTATCTCCCTGGTGGCACTCAGGGCGGTGCACAGAAGAAGTAAAAACACAATAATATACAAACAACAAGATAAAATAGGATTAAATTGGATGGACCTGTGCTAAAAACCATTAAAAACTGTCTTAAAGGTCACATGAAAATTAATCATTAAATCTACGCCAGGCCGGCTAGATGAAAAAGATGCGTTTTAAGCCCCCGGCGGAAGAGGCGTAGGTCTGTGGTGGTGCGGAGATCGGGGGACAGGTCATTCCAGAGGGCCGGACCCCCCACAGAGAAGGCTCTCCCCCTGGGGGTCGCCAGCCAGCATTGACCGGCGGACGGCACCCTGAGGAGGCCCTCCCTGTGGGAGCGGACAGGTCGGAGAGAGGTATGTGGTAGGAGGTGGTCACGCAAGAGGCGGTCACGCAATTTAATTTTAAATACATTTTAAATGCTTGAGGTCAGCTGTTAACTCATCGCATAGTCTTTTTCAGACTGAACACACTTAACACATACGATGACTCATAAATCTTTTCTTCCAGTCTTCCTATCAACTTGTTTTTTTCTTCCTTTGGACCTAGCCCACTTTGTTGGTGTCCTTCCTAAAATGCACATCCAAGAACTACATACCTGACCAGTGCAGAATAGAGAAGAACAATGGCTTCTCTTGATCTTGACATAGAGTTTCTTTAGATGCAGTTTAGGGTTGTTGTTTTTCTCCCCTTTTTTTCTTTCTTTTCTTTTTCTTTTTGCAAGTGCAACGCAGTTGGCTCATGTTCATCGTGATTCACCTACTTTTTTTATTTTTTTCTGGCAAAATTTGAACATTTTAACTTAGTTCTCTCCATCTTGGTCACACTTGCCCATTGTTCCAATTGTCAGGCTCTTCCTGAATCTCAGAGTGTTTGGTGATTTTTTCCTATATCTGTGACATTTGCAATGAAAACTCATCTTTCATTCATCTTGTTCCAAGTTATTTATAAATATGTTAAAACGTTCTTTGGTACAGCACTCAACACATCCTTACGACTTGATGCAGAGTCAATAATTTGTGCTCAGTGAGTACAATTATTCATCCAGCTCTGCTTCTAATGTAATTATAGCTAATCCAGTCCTTATTTTCCCATCTTCACAGCTAGAATTTCATAGTATTTTGTCAAATATTTTGCTGGGACATATTACATTGGCCACACCCATTATGGACATATAAACTTCAGGAAAAAAATATCCAGCTCTCATGATTTTGTGCTATTGAGTATGATTTTTTTTAGAAAATCTGGCAAAACTGGAATAGGGAAGCATTGTTTTGACATAACTATTTAACTCCAGAGACTTTTGAATGGTTGTGATTATCAGGAATGTTATCTAACATTTGAGATATTGGATGGAATGAAATACGGAGATAAATTTTGCAACCTTAAATGTTGTATCCCGGAAATTGGATTAGTGAGAGTGTGTAGGCCTCATAGCTCCATTGGCTATCTTAGTGGTGTACAGTGCCATCAAGTATGGTATTTTTCTGAATCATCTGATGCAGAGGTGGTATTCAGCAGGTTCTGATCAGGTCTAGAAAACTGGTAGTGGAAATTTTGAGTAGTTCAGAGAACCAATAAATACCACCTCTGTCTGGCCCCGCCACCATCCATTCTCTGCCCCCTAAGACCCAGCTGATCAAGAGGAAGTGGGAATTTTGAAGTAACCTTCTCCTGGAGTAGGGTGGGAATGGAGGTTTTACAATATCCTTCCCCTGTTATGCCCACCAAGCCACACTCACCAAGCCATGCTATGCCCACAGAACTGGCAGTATTTTTTTTTAATCCCACCACTGATCTGATGGGCTTGTATTTGGAGTGGATTGGATTGCAATGATTCCTTGTTTCTCATTGAGCTGCACCTGAAAATTGTTGCTAGAAGATTATTGATCAATCCCTATGGTGCCCCAAAGGTTACATTTGTGTTAAACACTCTTATTCAAACAAACTTTTACTGGAACACACTGGATCATTGGGTGTCATCAACTCAAGTACTCCATATTATATCACAAAGGCAGCCACCGGTATCTCCAATATTACCTGTTCTTAGGTCTTTCCCCCCCTACTCTTGATAATAAGTTGAATGAAAAAAAGGAGCTTAATAAAATAAATAAAATAAAATAAAATAAACAGATAAACAGGAAATTGAATTCAAGGATTCAGATTCATTGTGTTATATATATATTGCTCACTCCCTGAAAAAGCAGTTTAGTGTTCCAGAAGCACCCACAGGTAGCAGCTGCAGCAAGGAGCACACTTGAACAATTAAGACTAATATGCCAATTTGCAAACATTCCTGAACAAATAAAAGTTGATGCCACCTCATACTGCAATATATTTTACGTAGAAGGCAAGGTTGATATAAAATGTAGCAGCTTAGTACCATGTTTCTCCGAAAATAAGACAGGACCTTATTTTCTTTTGACTCCCAAAATAAGCACGTGGACTTGTTTTCAGGGAGATCTTATTATTTTTGAGGGGCAGCGAGCATGGACGCCTCATGGCTGCTGCTGTGTTGCAATATTTTGGGGGAGGGCTTATTTTCAGGGGAAGGGTTATTTTAGCCCATGCGCTCAAAAGCCCAATTGGGCTTATTATCCAGGGAGGTCTTATTTTCAGGGAAACAGGGTAGCTAACCAGTACAAGATACAGAGATCAACTTATGTCTATATCAAAAGTACCTTGATTGCTAGGTATTTTATGGGTACAATTTAACATCCTGGTATTAACCTACAAAGCCTGAAATAGCCAGAAAAAAACAGTTTGAAGAAACCACTGTTACAGAAATTTGTCTGTGGTGGAGACTGCCTTCAGCTGCCTTACTGTGCCTTAATTGCACTTAAAAAAAATAACCTAAATGTAGCTATCATCTTATTTATGAATCAACTGTATTTATGATGATTAAATGAATAAATAGCATTACGCTCCCAATCATATGCTCCCAATTGGATTTCCTAAATAAGAAGTTGCTGATTAGGAACATGTATGACTGTAAATAAATTCATATGTATGCATAAAGATATACAAATGTATAAATATATAATATACGGATATATATCTGTGTGCCATTTCACATATAAATCAAGATATATTCTGCATTAAATAAATATTTTAAAAATACTTTATACCATATTTGTATATTTTATGAATATTTCATTGAGGGATGTAATTTTTATCTGAACTGTGAAATTATCTTTACGGTGGTTTTTTTCCCCCCCAAAAAATCTGCAGCCTGCTTTTTCAGAGCATGGAAAAGACATTGTCTGTGTTATGAAAACACCTAAATTAAATCCTTTAAAAATGAAAGAGGCCTTTACGGGCAATGCAGAATTCCCTGCTTTATTATCTGGCAATCTTTATTTGGATGGTTTTAATTTTGTGGGGTAGAAATGGCAAGGTGTGCCCCTCTCTTTTGCTGAGCTAAAGCTCCTAGCTTGATTTACCATTTTTCCAGACCTGTTCTGGCTACTAAAAGTTATAGCTCAAGAACATTAGAAGAGAGAAATGCTTCCAATCTTCCCTGAAGGTCCACTTAGGACAGTTATCCTAGACTAGAAATGTGGCATGTCTTCTCTAGAGGCCCCACAGATTCCATAGAAATCTTTATTTCTCTTTCATTACTAGAAGGTCCCTAAGACATATTTTGGGACATGAGGGGTAGCCATGATTCTCCTAACTCCTTTTTTTCCCCCTATGAAGAACCTCAGTCAGGTTCCACAACATCCAGGCCTAGTTGGGAAGTATTTTCCTTCTACCAGTCTGGAGGGAATATTTAGCAAGACAAACCTCCCAGAACCAGAAGGATCAAAAGTCACTCTTCATTTTCCAAGATGGCTTGAAGATAGAAGGCATTTTGCATTTGCTTATCTCTCACTGAAGTGTTTTGTCCAAAGGGAAACCAAAGAAATTGGTCAGTGCAATTCCTTGAATAATTGTCTTCAGATTCCAAGTCAGTATGTTTTTCCCCACTCAGTTTTTCTTCTTCCATAGTATTTTGCCTCAAGATCCGTCCCAATTCAGTATATATATCAAATCATTCCTTCCCTTTATGCATGCATGCATGCATGCTACATTTTCTCAGTATCTTATTTCAATTAGAAAGCTGCAAGCATTTGTCACTTTCAGACAAAGAAAAATGATTTCTAGCTTTAAACTGCAAAGAATTTTGTGTTTTTAAGATATGTTGGAATTAAGTATCCTATTTTTATTGAATATTTATAAGATTCTAGCTGGCTGCTCAATAATTAAATTACATCAATGTGGTATGCACAAACGAAAACAATAATTAGAGTTTTATTCCTTAGTTTTCAATTTATAGGAACATTGAATTATCATGTTTGGCATGCACATGGAATATGAAGACATACTATACAGCATCAAATGGTACTTGTTATATCTATGGTTTAGGCAGATTAGAAAAATCTAAATTTAACTAGGATCATTAGAGGGAAAACATATAAGTCCCTTCCAGATTATCAACTCCTCTGTCACCCACTGTCACTCATTCAACAATTAGAATCACAGCTTGGATACCACGCAATAATAACACTATTTCAATATACCCAGATGTTGAATAATGGGTAGGCTTTTGGATAAGTTGACAACACTTGCAGAGATCTTTCTCCATTTTCTGCCTTTCTTTTTAGGTTTCCCAGACTTTTGAGTCTAGGTAATCTTTATCCAGAGTAGAGTTTCCTCTTCTTCTTCCTTGTCTAGATCAAGCTTTATACGGCCAGAATGAAGCCCCTTCTTGGTTTTGTCATTGACCAAAAATAAACCATTATCAGCACATGTTTCTCATAGCAGCCAACCTCCCAGAAGATGGGTCAGGTTCTGTGTCCCTCCACATTCACATACATTATTGTTATCCAAGAAGGGCTTCCATTTGAGAGTATTGGTTTTCCAAATCTATGTTTAGGGTTCTCTAGGTAGTGTAAGAGAGGTAAGATCCTCAGCCATATCCTCCTTATTATTCCTTATTCCTTCCTCCATTTTTAAAATTTGATTGTGTTCTTATGTACTGTACCTCAAGAATGCTTGTTCTTGCCATAAAACTGTTCCTACATTTGGGTTGGCGGGCTTGGGACATATGCCCATTCAGACGATCCTTAGATCAGGGGTCTCCAACCTTTGCAACTTTAAGTCTGAAGGACTTCAGCTCCCAGACTTCTCCAGCCAGCAAAGCTGGACATATGCCCATTCAGAGGATGTCAAGGGTCATACTTTTCCTTAGATCAGGGGTCTCCAACCTTTGCAACTTTAAATCTGAAGGACTTAAGCTCCCAGACGTCTCCAGCCAGCAAACCTGGCTGGAGAAGTCTGAGAGCTGAAGTCCTTCAGACTTAAAGTCTGAAGGGCAGGGGAAGGATACTGTAAAATCTCCATTCCCTCCCCACTCCAGGGGAAGGTTATTGCAAAATCCCCATTCCCTCCCAATCAGCTGGGACTGGGGAGGCAGAGAATAGATGGGGATGGGGCCAGTCAGAGGTGGTATTTACCAATTCTCCAAGCTATTCAAATTTTCCACTACGGGTTTTCCAGAACTAGTCAGAACCGGCTAAATACCACCTCTGACTTCTATAAGCCAAACTGTATATTAAATGAAATAACAAATGTATAAGAATGATAAATGTAAAGAATAACAATCATGTGAACGTATACTTAAAATGTAAGAGAATAAAAAAAAAAATTTGGAAAAAAAAAATCCCACTAACATTTCTCCAGAACTGGTCAGAACCTGCTGAACCTCTGGTTTGATCCTAATTTTTGCTCTCAGTTAAGGGAAATATAAACCAGTCCTCAAACTGATCTAAACTAACTTATTTTCTTTGCTTGACATAGAAAAGAGGGTGTGCTTTTTTAAAGAGCAATGGACAACCAAAACCTGTTCTAATCACACTATTCTCCTATTAAGATAAGGACCGTTACATCACTTTACTAATCTTATTCAAAGAAAAATAAGCAATGTTGTGGGCATATCTAAAGCTTAAGTAATAGCTTGTGCAGGATGAAAAATGAAACTTTGAATTCCTGCAGGATTCTAATACTTCATACTTTTGTTACTATTCAGCTTTTGAAGAGATAGAGTTACAATCCAATACAATACAAAATACAATACAATAGCAGAGTTGGAAGGGACCTTGGAGGTCTTCTAGTCCAACCCTCTGCCTAGTCAGGAAACCCTATACCGTTCCAGACAAATGGCTATCCAACATCTTCTTAAAGACTTGTAGTGTTGGGGCATTCACAACTTCTGGAGTTGCAAATGCACCCTTTCAATAAGTTAGTGAACTTAAAAGAAAAATTCTGGAATATTAGTTTTACATTCAGAGCATCCTACATTTAGGTTTGCAGCTTTTAAAAACAGTGATAATGTACAAGGAGTCCTCAACTTACAACAGCTTGTTTAGTGACTGAAGTTACAATGGAAAATAGAGACTTTATGATGACTTTTCACACGTGCGACCATTGCAGCATCCCCATAATCACATGATCTAAAAGTTGGACACAGCATTTGACTGATATTTATGACAATTGCTGGGACCTGGGATCATGTGATCCCCTTTTTTTGAGCTTCTAACAAGCAAAGTCTATGGGGACGCTAGTTTCACCACACAACTGTTTTACTAATTTAACAACTGCAATGAATCGCTTAATAAATGTAGCAGGAAATGGGACAAAATTCACTTAACAAATGTCAAGAAAATAGATTTTGGGCTCAATTGTGGTCGTAAATTGAGGATTACTTATATTGTCATCTACTCTTCCAATATTTGATTTGATTTGATTCAATTTGTATCCCGCCCTTCTCCAAACGGACCCAGGGCGGCGCACAGGAAAATTAAAATAATATACAACAATACAAAAATACAAAAATACCAAAATTTAAAATTCTATTAAATATGGAATCCTGCGCTAAAACCAATTAAAAAACCCCTTTTAAAAACTATCTATACTAGTCAACAGTGGAGGCTATGTAAGGCCGGCTTGATGAAACAAATGTGTTTTTAAACACTGGCGGAAGAGGCGGAGGTCAGTAATGGTACGGAGTTCAGGGGGTAGGTCGTTCCACAGGGCAGGGCCTGCCACAGAGAAGGCCCTTCCCCTGGGTGTCGCCAGTCGGCATTGTCCGGCCGACGGCACCCTGAGCGCCCTCTCTGTGGGAGCATATCGGTCTGAGGGATGTATGGGGCAGGAGACAGTCTCGCATGTAACTAGGTCCCGAGCCATGGAGCACTTTGAAGATGGTCGTCAGGACCTTGAAGCGCACCCGAAAGACCACAGGAAGCCAGTGCAGCTCGCGCAGGATCGGTGTTATATGGGAGCATCTAGAAGCTCCCGTAATCACCCGCGCGGCTGCATTCTGCACTAACTGTAGCTTTCGAGTGCACCTCAAGGGAAGCCCCATGTAGAGAGCATTCTATGATTACCTGATCTACTGAGATCCTCAGTTACCCCAAAACTATTAAGCATGGTTCCTGGCCAGCAAAAATGCTCTCCAGCTCTCTTTGAATTTACAGTATATGCATATGTATACACACAAACACACACAAATATATAAATATACACAGGTAAAGGTTCCCCTCACACATATGTGCTAGTTGTTCCTGATTCTAGGGGGCAGTGCTCATCTCCGTTTCAAAGCCGAAGAACCAAAGACATCTCCATGGTCATGTGGCCGGCATAACTAAATGCTGAAGGCTCAGGGAATACTATTACCTTCCCACCAAAGATGGTCCCTATTTTCCTACTTGCATTTTTTAACGTGCTTTTGAACTGCTAGGTTGGCAGAAGCTGGGACAAGTAATGGGAGTTCATTTTGTTACATGGTGCTAGGGATTTGAACTGCCAAACGTCTGACGTTTTTGATCGACAAGCTTAGCACCATAGCCGCTGAGCCACCGTGTCTCTATACATACATATACGCATATACATCTACATATATATTCAAAAGAGAGTTGGAGAGCAGTTTTGTTGGCCAGGAACCGTATGTGTGTGTGTGTGTATGCACACACACACACACACACACACGCCAAAATAAACGTTTCCAAAGTTTTTATTATTATTATTATTAATAGAAATTGTATAAATAAATAATATGCTATTTTTTCACAATTGATAATATGGTTCTTTATATTTACATAAGAAAAAAAACATGAAAATTAATGATAGTCACTTCTGTATAGAGCAGTGGTGGCTAACCTTTTTTGGCTCGTGTGCCAAAAGTGAAGGGAGCGCAGGGGGAGTCGTGCGTGGGCGTGCCACACCCATAATGCTATGTGTGTGACCCCCTACTTTTGGCGTGCTTTTTTCACCCTCCCCCTCCAGAGGCTTCAGGAGCTTCCCCGAAGCCTCCAGAGGGCGAAAAACGGCCTCAAAAGAAGGCCTAAATCAGCTGGCCAGCGCACACATGTACGCTGGAGCTGACAGGACAACGCCTCGCGTGCCCTAAGAAATGGTTCTGCGTGCCACCTGTGGCACCCGTGCCATAGATTCGCCATCACTGGTATAGAGTAACACAGTATGGAGTAGAGTACTGATCATTTCCCACACAACCTTCAACCTAAAGAGAGATCAAGTGGCTATGGGGATCTTGAGGATACTTTCAATTAGTGCCAAACAGACATTTAAGATCTTACCATTTTATCTCGATTAGATACAAGAAGATTTCATTGGATTGCTGCAATCAGACACAAAGTGGTTTCTATTTGAAAAAACAAAACAAAACCCTGGCTTTCTTCCACAAGCCTCAGCATGAAACCTGACTGGAATGAAAATGCTGGGCCTCCCGTCGGTTGTGAGGTTTCCTACAAACTTTGTATTAATAGACAAGAAGTAAAGTAATTTTAAAATCCTAGCTGAATAACTAAACACCATGAATGGATGGGGGTGCGAATAGGGACTGGAAAGCAGCTGCTGTTAATGATTCCTCGTCTTCGTTTTTGCAAAGCCACCATATATGAGGTAGAAAAATCCAGATGTCTGCTAGATGGCAAGAAATAGATACAGAAGACTCAAAGCTTTTGTTGTCATCCAGCAATTATCATATGTTACAACCCATATATGGAAGCTCTGTTTGTAGCTGCAAATTCTGAGAAAGATCATAATTCATGATGGAATTATGAAATGGCAAAAAAAGTACAGAACTTCTACATTAGAGCAAACTCCAGTAAGAGTACTGGTTCATTCCCTGCCCTGATCTGGCCAGACAGAAAGCTTTATCGTTATAACATTAGGCAGCAGATTCAGTCTTGAGAAAAGCCATGGTGGCAGGGTGGTGAGAATGCAGCATTGCAGGCTATTTCTGTCCACTGCCATGAGTTCGATCAGCTCAAGGTTGATTTAGCCTTCCATCCTTCC